>JAQFYB010006258.1:0-12550 GCA_034694085.1 Pogonognathellus longicornis | reverse complement strand
GACATTGGCTGAATGGTGCTAGATGGTAATTCAAATCCAATGTTTTGTATTGTGTTTGTTCAATCTTCAGTTCAACGAGAGAGAGAGTAGCAACAACACAATAAAAGGATACAGGGAAACGTTTTTCATCAATGGGTTTGTCATTGTGGTGACTTAATATATTTTGATGCGAAATAAGTTAATGTTTTTATTTCCCCCATACTTTTTTATCGACAGTATATCAATTTCCGTATTGAATGGCGTTTCTAAACTATAACACCTAAAGAAGTGTTATTGACATCATTCGAAAGACAAAAACATTTCCTAAAACATTGTCGCAGGTCAACCAAAATTATCTTCTATAGTTTTTAAAATATCGGACGATGAACGCAAATCGGAGGCCAATACGTGTGTTTTAGGCATCTGTGTTTCTGAGCCGCCTCCAGTCACCTATTATGCAAGTGGACAATTAATTTCTTGATTAGATAAAATGCTTTGTAATGTCTAATATACTTACTCTGAAAGCTTTTCCAATGAAATTTATAATTGTTTCATGCAGTAAAAGTCTCACACACTTTATTAAATGTTCCATACTGCCAATAATATAGATTTCGTGTGTGCTACATACATAAAGTGACTTACAAATTTATAAAGTTTGATTACTTTCAGAAATAAGGACGTTTTTAAATAGGTCGTTTTTGCAGTTTTAATTATATTCTAGCAGGTAATTAAATATATATCAAATGCCTTCCATTTCCCCTATGAGTCAAACAGCCTATTTTAAATCACATAACCCCAAATGTATCTCACAACACCCCGTATGTGTCTTAAAACAGCCGAAATGTGTATTACTGCACCCCAAATGTGTCTCACATCACTGTTTTTCTGAACTTTAAACTTTCCAAATATGGTGAGGTTTAAAGAAATTTTTATTTGGTTTTCGAGTCAGCTTCAATAACGTAGCCAAGCTAATATAGTTCTAAATTTCGTAATCGCAACACTCTTTGCTTAATTTTCTAATGGCAGCTTTTTTACAAAGAGTGGCATTAATGGAATGGCCGTTTTCATTTTTAATGTTGTTGCAATACAACTAAGTGTTCCAACACAATTCAATATCTTTCCTAAAATAATTCATATAACAAGGCTAGCATTTAGCAAATATTCCATCCATTTTAATTTATTTCTATACCTTATGTAAGCAATAGCAAGCACGCACATCAAGACATTAGTAATGCTACTGCACAATTTGTTAAACATTATCTCCGTAAGGATTCTTAGAGAAACGACATTATGTTTTTTTGTGTAACACATATATAGGATGTTAATTAATTGCCTCAAAAAATGAAGTTTTTCATGCCCTTAAAAAGTTTTAAGACAATAATTAATAGCCCTTAAACAATCATGGAATTAAGTGGCAATAATGATATACATTTATTATGCATAATGATAACAATTTAACTTAATATCTCATGTATGTAAAAATGTCTGTTGAATGTAAATATATGTTATTTGTGATTATGGATATATGTAAATATGCAACGTGCTGGAAAGGTTTTGTATCAGCTCAACTCTCATACTAATACTTTTCCTCGAGATTCTAATTGTCGCGATCATGACTGACCCAGCCATGTATAAAGAAGGGTCTTCAGTGAATGAGCTTTACAAAACATATTTTGAAGAAAAGTCAGCCAATTTGTGCACAAAGATTGGATATTTGAGCAAAACAAACAAACAAATAAAAACAGTGGATTAATGAAACATTACCATCGAATATCTAGTGAAAAAAAATTCCAGTTATCTCCAGAACTAATAATCGACTGGAATGAACCAACAGAATCATAAAAGATGATTTTCAGGAATTTGTTACCCATAAGTATTATTATGTCTAAATATTATAAAACACTAAATTCTATGTGAGTCACAAAAATGTTAATTTCTCTTGTTTTAATAAGATGAATGCTTAACTAGGATGAATAAAATAATGAAAAACTGGTCTTTTAAGAGTTCCTGACAATCCAATTTTTTACCTTTGCCTTGGACCCTATACTTACCCAGCAAATTTGCTATAAGACAGCGAATTTGACAGTGATACAACTCTATAATTTTGTGCAGTTTCACGTGAAGCGGTGACTAAATATAAGATGACGAGAAGATACAGCTGCCCCAACAAACATGATAAGTGGAAAACCTTTCATGATTTTATTAACACTGAACAAAATGCACGAAAAAATACTTTTAATATACTGATTGGAAAATATATATACATATATACTTGCACGTGTTCCTGTTATCTTAAAACTACTTAGGTAGGTAAGCTTATCAAACTGGTCGCATAACTTGACCTGTACATGTTTCCACCCACTGTGAGCCTTATAATGCTAGGAGCAAAACTCAAACGTGGAAGACCATACTAGGGCGTAACCAAGGCATTGATACGAGCATAGATTATCAGAAAGCATAAAGGAACTCGCACTTCAACATAACAATTAACATATTACCTGTTTTTAGTAATCAAGTGTGACTAAATAACTTGATGCAACAATGTAATAAAAACTTAAATGCAGTAATGCAATAAAAATTTAAGTGCAATTAATGCACAAATTTTAAAGATTATTAATTAAAGTACAAAATTGGTCATAAAGGCTAATCATTAATTCACTTAATGACATATTAATTTAAAAAATCTTTTTTTAAATAATATTCATTTTAGCATTTTGAAGGCTATTCCATTACTTTTAAGGCTGTTTCATTAAATTTAAAGGTTAATTAAAAATAAGCCTATTATCAATTGTAGAGTCTAGTTTTGCAAGGAATGCAATTACTTTATACATATTTCATTTCATTCGCCATTTTTTTCTCTTTGTTTCATTTTGTTAGACTAGTTTTAATTAACAAAGCATCAAATAATGGAATGGAAGTTTGAAATTTTAATGTAGTTGGCTACAACTAGGTTTCAGTTTTCGTACTCAACTTACTTTAAAATATTTAAAACGACCATTGTATATAACTAGACTCTCAAATCCAGTAAATAATTAATTCCTATTCATATTTTATTTATTACACACAGCACGAACAAGCATTCATATTTAGAGCTAGGTAGTTATAATATTTCAAATGTTTCTGTTAGTAAGTATTTGAAAGAAAATATTATGAATATTTAAGCAAAATTGGAATATTTTCCTATTTCATGGGACTTGAATGGACGTGGTTTTCTTTCGATTGATATTTATCGCAACTCATAATTCGCTCTGGTTGCAGAGATACATATTTTTTTAAATTTAGTGTTACTTAATCAACATCCTGTATTTCAGTACACCAGTTAAAGTAAACCAAGACTGTAAATCAAATTTACAATCAAAATGGTATAATAACGTGGTTACAAAAATTTTGCCAAGAAGTATTCCACGGGAAGCCCCTGCCCTGGTCAGTTTTGACCGGTTTTGTTGTGACTTTATGCTAGGTAGTCAGTTTGGTTGTAATATAATTTTTAATATTGTTTAACTGCATATAAAGTATTTTCCTTAAGTGCGATCTCGATGCACATACTAGTAGTGTATATATACAGCCACCAGCGTCCGCTCGCAAACTTAGCAGAACCCAGCGTCCACTTCCTATGCTAATACATGGCAGAGTACGGTTGCCCTGGTATAAGGCTTCACCTAGAACCCTGCGTCCACTCCCTATACTTTAACATGTGAGAGTACGGTTGTATAAGACTTGTTCGAGTCTCCTATGCTTTAACACGAGACCACAAGTACGTGTTGATATAGGCTTAAGACTACGTCTCCTATGCACGGGGCCATTAGTACGTACTGGTATATCAACCCTAGCCCTTATATGGATTATCGTACAGCTATATTTGGATGCTTGCATATTATGGAAGTGTGCCTTCAAATTGTTATACTATGCACCTCGTTAACTATGTATCGATGCTTCCCTTTTCTGTTACATGCTTGATGCCCAGTATATATGTATACCATTATAATAATACAAGAAATACAATGTGCAAAGTTCATTTTATATCATATTTATTTCCAAGATAAAAGGTACAGGTTAGTTATAAGGGGTATGGTGTCCAACTATTTTTTACATAGATGCAGACCTTTGAGTAAAACGGTCTATTGTTAGAATAAATCATAACATCATGAACGCTATGCTTGTCCTTTAAACATCGCACTTTTTGTCTTTTACTAGAAGAAGGGCACTCTTCATCATCATTGTTACTTCTTTTCTGTTCATTTTTGACACTTGGCCTTTCTTCCACCACTTCCTCCTCAGATTCGAAGACCTCGTTTACAGGATCAATTAAATCTTGTGAAGGTGATTCATCATGGGGCGTATCCTTTTCAGTTTGAGTCTCCACATTGCGAGATGTATCCTTAACAAGTATAGGCTTATTCTCTTCATTAACTCCTTTCTGATACATATTCCTAGCATGTTCTTGACACAGAAAAACTTTAACAACATCTGAAAGTTTGATACCCAGGATTGGATCATCAAATATAGAATATCGTTTTTTAGGTATGCTTTGAATGTCACCAAACACATCCTCTGACACCAATCTTGTTCTTCGCACCATATCTACTCAAGAGGGTTACTAGCTAAAAGCCCTAGCACTGTGGAAATTATAGTAGGAAGAAATCCACCTTTTTGAATCAAAAGCTTCTTTCTCTTAGCCAATGGGATTTGTGTAATTACTCTTTTATATGGTTTCAACTTTTGAATTGCGGCTTCGCTGACGGGGACGTTAGTGTTGAACAAATTCAATGTTGCTTCACAAATACAATTTATTTGTTCAGGGGTGGCCTTGGTAATTAAATTCTTTTTATATCTGTTTTGACAATACAAATACTTTTTTAAAAACTTTTCGTTTGCTTTAATTCGTTGCACCATAATGTTACTCGTGTCAGACTCTGCAGCAAAATGAAATAGTTTATCATTCTTCTACGTATATATACGTCTAGTTTGTACCCTAAAATAATAGAAATGACCACGAAAACACGTGTATACAGACAAATGATACACAAATGATGGATAAATGATAAGTAAATGATTGACAAATGATTGACAAATGATTGAAAAATGATTGACAAATGATTGAAAAATGAATGAGAAATGAAAGAGATAACGTAGACAAAAGATATCTCACCAGAATCAGTCTCCTATACTTTAAAACGAGAGAACACTATAGGTACACGTGATGAATGTGGACTAAACAAAGTTCTATTAACAACTTTCACGTATATGGATTATCCTACAGCTATAGGTAGATACTTGTACAAGATTTATGGGTTGATACACCTCCTAAATGCCACATTTTCAAAGCTTTCAAAGGGTAGACTATTTTTAGATCAATGTTGTGGCAGAATGCATGATTATTGATAATTTAGGCATAAGTTTGTTGACGAAGCAATAATAGACCCGATGAAAAACAATATGAATATTTGTTGTTTGACTATAGTCAAACTCAAAATGATAAATATAGAGTTAGAAATTCTATATTTCTTGAAGAGTTTTTTGTATATACGAAGTAAAAACTTAGAAATTTCATATTTCCTGAAGAGCTTTTGTTCATATGAAATGCAAACTATTCCAAAATAAATTCAAAACTTGTTGGTTTCCACCCTAAAATAATAGAAATGAGTACGAAAACCCATGTGTATCGTAAAATGATAGTCAAATGATAAACAAATGATAGACAAATGATAGACAAATGATAGTCAAATGATAAACAAATGATAAGCAAATGATAGACAAATGATAAACAAATGATAGTCAAATGATAGACAAATGATTGAAAAATGATAGATATAACATACGCAAATGATACTTACACCACAGACATTTCCTTATTTTGATTTAACTTAGATACAGGCTAGACAATCCCAGGTGTGACATGTATAACTTTTGTATAATCTTGATGCAATCTATGACAAAAACCACGAAGTTGTTATGTTAGTACTATAATGAGGTGTTGAAGTGGTTATGTTAGTACTATAACGAGATAATTGACTTAGCTCTTTTGTGTCATATAATTATAAGAATTATGCCGAGTATATACACATGTCATTATAATAATACAAGAAATGTAAAGGTGTTGAAGTGGTTATGTTAGTGCTAAAAGGAGATGGTTGGCTTAGCTCTACAACGAAGTGCTGGTGTTAGCTTTCACGTGACATATGTGTAACTTTGGTATAACACTGATGCAAACTATCACAAATACCGCGAAGTGATTATGTTAGCTCTACAACGATGTGGTTGGGTTAGATCTACAACGAAACGGTTGGGTTAGCTTTCACACCAAAAATATTGTCAAATGATTAGCAGCCTGAGCTTCGCCCTCTTTGAGGGTACGCAATAGGCTTGCCGGTATTTGTGATAGTTTGCATCAGTGTTATACCAAAGTTACACATATGTCACGTGAAAGCTAACACCAGCACTTCGTTGTAGAGCTAAGCCAACCATCTCCTTTTAGCACTAACATAACCACTTCAACACCTTTACATTTCTTGTATTATTATAATGACATGTGTATATACTCGGCATAATTCTTATAATTATATGACACAAAAGAGCTAAGTCAATTATCTCGTTATAGTACTAACATAACCACTTCAACACCTCATTATAGTACTAACATAACAACTTCGTGGTTTTTGTCATAGATTGCATCAAGATTATACAAAAGTTATACATGTCACACCTGGGATTGTCTAGCCTGTATCTAAGTTAAATCAAAATAAGGAAATGTCTGTGGTGTAAGTATCATTTGCGTATGTTATATCTATCATTTTTCAATCATTTGTCTATCATTTGACTATCATTTGTTTATCATTTGTCTATCATTTGCTTATCATTTGTTTATCATTTGACTATCATTTGTCTATCATTTGTCTATCATTTGTTTATCATTTGACTATCATTTTACGATACACATGGGTTTTCGTACTCATTTCTATTATTTTAGGGTGGAAACCAACAAGTTTTGAATTTATTTTGGAATAGTTTGCATTTCATATGAACAAAAGCTCTTCAGGAAATATGAAATTTCTAAGTTTTTACTTCGTATATACAAAAAACTCTTCAAGAAATATAGAATTTCTAACTCTATATTTATCATTTTGAGTTTGACTATAGTCAAACAACAAATATTCATATTGTTTTTCATCGGGTCTATTATTGCTTCGTCAACAAACTTATGCCTAAATTATCAATAATCATGCATTCTGCCACAACATTGATCTAAAAATAGTCTACCCTTTGAAAGCTTTGAAAATGTGGCATTTAGGAGGTGTATCAACCCATAAATCTTGTACAAGTATCTACCTATAGCTGTAGGATAATCCATATACGTGAAAGTTGTTAATAGAACTTTGTTTAGTCCACATTCATCACGTGTACCTATAGTGTTCTCTCGTTTTAAAGTATAGGAGACTGATTCTGGTGAGATATCTTTTGTCTACGTTATCTCTTTCATTTCTCATTCATTTTTCAATCATTTGTCAATCATTTTTCAATCATTTGTCAATCATTTGTCAATCATTTACTTATCATTTATCCATCATTTGTGTATCATTTGTCTGTATACACGTGTTTTCGTGGTCATTTCTATTATTTTAGGGTACAAACTAGACGTATATATACGTAGAAGAATGATAAACTATTTCATTTTGCTGCAGAGTCTGACACGAGTAACATTATGGTGCAACGAATTAAAGCAAACGAAAAGTTTTTAAAAAAGTATTTGTATTGTCAAAACAGATATAAAAAGAATTTAATTACCAAGGCCACCCCTGAACAAATAAATTGTATTTGTGAAGCAACATTGAATTTGTTCAACACTAACGTCCCCGTCAGCGAAGCCGCAATTCAAAAGTTGAAACCATATAAAAGAGTAATTACACAAATCCCATTGGCTAAGAGAAAGAAGCTTTTGATTCAAAAAGGTGGATTTCTTCCTACTATAATTTCCACAGTGCTAGGGCTTTTAGCTAGTAACCCTCTTGAGTAGATATGGTGCGAAGAACAAGATTGGTGTCAGAGGATGTGTTTGGTGACATTCAAAGCATACCTAAAAAACGATATTCTATATTTGATGATCCAATCCTGGGTATCAAACTTTCAGATGTTGTTAAAGTTTTTCTGTGTCAAGAACATGCTAGGAATATGTATCAGAAAGGAGTTAATGAAGAGAATAAGCCTATACTTGTTAAGGATACATCTCGCAATGTGGAGACTCAAACTGAAAAGGATACGCCCCATGATGAATCACCTTCACAAGATTTAATTGATCCTGTAAACGAGGTCTTCGAATCTGAGGAGGAAGTGGTGGAAGAAAGGCCAAGTGTCAAAAATGAACAGAAAAGAAGTAACAATGATGATGAAGAGTGCCCTTCTTCTAGTAAAAGACAAAAAGTGCGATGTTTAAAGGACAAGCATAGCGTTCATGATGTTATGATTTATTCTAACAATAGACCGTTTTACTCAAAGGTCTGCATCTATGTAAAAAATAGTTGGACACCATACCCCTTATAACTAACCTGTACCTTTTATCTTGGAAATAAATATGATATAAAATGAACTTTGCACATTGTATTTCTTGTATTATTATAATGGTATACATATATACTGGGCATCAAGCATGTAACAGAAAAGGGAAGCATCGATACATAGTTAACGAGGTGCATAGTATAACAATTTGAAGGCACACTTCCATAATATGCAAGCATCCAAATATAGCTGTACGATAATCCATATAAGGGCTAGGGTTGATATACCAGTACGTACTAATGGCCCCGTGCATAGGAGACGTAGTCTTAAGCCTATATCAACACGTACTTGTGGTCTCGTGTTAAAGCATAGGAGACTCGAACAAGTCTTATACAACCGTACTCTCACATGTTAAAGTATAGGGAGTGGACGCAGGGTTCTAGGTGAAGCCTTATACCAGGGCAACCGTACTCTGCCATGTATTAGCATAGGAAGTGGACGCTGGGTTCTGCTAAGTTTGCGAGCGGACGCTGGTGGCTGTATATATACACTACTAGTATGTGCATCGAGATCGCACTTAAGGAAAATACTTTATATGCAGTTAAACAATATTAAAAATTATATTACAACCAAACTGACTACCTAGCATAAAGTCACAACAAAACCGGTCAAAACTGACCAGGGCAGGGGCTTCCCGTGGAATACTTCTTGGCAAAATTTTTGTAACCACGTTATTATACCATTTTGATTGTAAATTTGATTTACAGTCTTGGTTTACTTTAACTGGTGTACTGAAATACAGGATGTTGATTAAGTAACACTAAATTTAAAAAAATATGTATCTCTGCAACCAGAGCGAATTATGAGTTGCGATAAATATCAATCGAAAGAAAACCACGTCCATTCAAGTCCCATGAAATAGGAAAATATTCCAATTTTGCTTAAATATTCATAATATTTTCTTTCAAATACTTACTAACAGAAACATTTGAAATATTATAACTACCTAGCTCTAAATATGAATGCTTGTTCGTGCTGTGTGTAATAAATAAAATATGAATAGGAATTAATTATTTACTGGATTTGAGAGTCTAGTTATATACAATGGTCGTTTTAAATATTTTAAAGTAAGTTGAGTACGAAAACTGAAACCTAGTTGTAGCCAACTACATTAAAATTTCAAACTTCCATTCCATTATTTGATGCTTTGTTAATTAAAACTAGTCTAACAAAATGAAACAAAGAGAAAAAAATGGCGAATGAAATGAAATATGTATAAAGTAATTGCATTCCTTGCAAAACTAGACTCTACAATTGATAATAGGCTTATTTTTAATTAACCTTTAAATTTAATGAAACAGCCTTAAAAGTAATGGAATAGCCTTCAAAATGCTAAAATGAATATTATTTAAAAAAAGATTTTTTAAATTAATATGTCATTAAGTGAATTAATGATTAGCCTTTATGACCAATTTTGTACTTTAATTAATAATCTTTAAAATTTGTGCATTAATTGCACTTAAATTTTTATTGCATTACTGCATTTAAGTTTTTATTACATTGTTGCATCAAGTTATTTAGTCACACTTGATTACTAAAAACAGGTAATATGTTAATTGTTATGTTGAAGTGCGAGTTCCTTTATGCTTTCTGATAATCTATGCTCGTATCAATGCCTTGGTTACGCCCTAGTATGGTCTTCCACGTTTGAGTTTTGCTCCTAGCATTATAAGGCTCACAGTGGGTGGAAACATGTACAGGTCAAGTTATGCGACCAGTTTGATAAGCTTACCTACCTAAGTAGTTTTAAGATAACAGGAACACGTGCAAGTATATATGTATATATATTTTCCAATCAGTATATTAAAAGTATTTTTTCGTGCATTTTGTTCAGTGTTAATAAAATCATGAAAGGTTTTCCACTTATCATGTTTGTTGGGGCAGCTGTATCTTCTCGTCATCTTATATTTAGTCACCGCTTCACGTGAAACTGCACAAAATTATAGAGTTGTATCACTGTCAAATTCGCTGTCTTATAGCAAATTTGCTGGGTAAGTATAGGGTCCAAGGCAAAGGTAAAAAATTGGATTGTCAGGAACTCTTAAAAGACCAGTTTTTCATTATTTTATTCATCCTAGTTAAGCATTCATCTTATTAAAACAAGAGAAATTAACATTTTTGTGACTCACATAGAATTTAGTGTTTTATAATATTTAGACATAATAATACTTATGGGTAACAAATTCCTGAAAATCATCTTTTATGATTCTGTTGGTTCATTCCAGTCGATTATTAGTTCTGGAGATAACTGGAATTTTTTTTCACTAGATATTCGATGGTAATGTTTCATTAATCCACTGTTTTTATTTGTTTGTTTGTTTTGCTCAAATATCCAATCTTTGTGCACAAATTGGCTGACTTTTCTTCAAAATATGTTTTGTAAAGCTCATTCACTGAAGACCCTTCTTTATACATGGCTGGGTCAGTCATGATCGCGACAATTAGAATCTCGAGGAAAAGTATTAGTATGAGAGTTGAGCTGATACAAAACCTTTCCAGCACGTTGCATATTTACATATATCCATAATCACAAATAACATATATTTACATTCAACAGACATTTTTACATACATGAGATATTAAGTTAAATTGTTATCATTATGCATAATAAATGTATATCATTATTGCCACTTAATTCCATGATTGTTTAAGGGCTATTAATTATTGTCTTAAAACTTTTTAAGGGCATGAAAAACTTCATTTTTTGAGGCAATTAATTAACATCCTATATATGTGTTACACAAAAAAACATAATGTCGTTTCTCTAAGAATCCTTACGGAGATAATGTTTAACAAATTGTGCAGTAGCATTACTAATGTCTTGATGTGCGTGCTTGCTATTGCTTACATAAGGTATAGAAATAAATTAAAATGGATGGAATATTTGCTAAATGCTAGCCTTGTTATATGAATTATTTTAGGAAAGATATTGAATTGTGTTGGAACACTTAGTTGTATTGCAACAACATTAAAAATGAAAACGGCCATTCCATTAATGCCACTCTTTGTAAAAAAGCTGCCATTAGAAAATTAAGCAAAGAGTGTTGCGATTACGAAATTTAGAACTATATTAGCTTGGCTACGTTATTGAAGCTGACTCGAAAACCAAATAAAAATTTCTTTAAACCTCACCATATTTGGAAAGTTTAAAGTTCAGAAAAACAGTGATGTGAGACACATTTGGGGTGCAGTAATACACATTTCGGCTGTTTTAAGACACATACGGGGTGTTGTGAGATACATTTGGGGTTATGTGATTTAAAATAGGCTGTTTGACTCATAGGGGAAATGGAAGGCATTTGATATATATTTAATTACCTGCTAGAATATAATTAAAACTGCAAAAACGACCTATTTAAAAACGTCCTTATTTCTGAAAGTAATCAAACTTTATAAATTTGTAAGTCACTTTATGTATGTAGCACACACGAAATCTATATTATTGGCAGTATGGAACATTTAATAAAGTGTGTGAGACTTTTACTGCATGAAACAATTATAAATTTCATTGGAAAAGCTTTCAGAGTAAGTATATTAGACATTACAAAGCATTTTATCTAATCAAGAAATTAATTGTCCACTTGCATAATAGGTGACTGGAGGCGGCTCAGAAACACAGATGCCTAAAACACACGTATTGGCCTCCGATTTGCGTTCATCGTCCGATATTTTAAAAACTATAGAAGATAATTTTGGTTGACCTGCGACAATGTTTTAGGAAATGTTTTTGTCTTTCGAATGATGTCAATAACACTTCTTTAGGTGTTATAGTTTAGAAACGCCATTCAATACGGAAATTGATATACTGTCGATAAAAAAGTATGGGGGAAATAAAAACATTAACTTATTTCGCATCAAAATATATTAAGTCACCACAATGACAAACCCATTGATGAAAAACGTTTCCCTGTATCCTTTTATTGTGTTGTTGCTACTCTCTCTCTCGTTGAACTGAAGATTGAACAAACACAATACAAAACATTGGATTTGAATTACCATCTAGCACCATTCAGCCAATGTC
>JAQFYB010006257.1:0-12553 GCA_034694085.1 Pogonognathellus longicornis | reverse complement strand
TTTAGTTTTCCGCACTGTCTCATTATTTTTGCAGGTTCGTCGAGTCGTCGTGACAAGCTAACAGGACTTTCACAGTAGGTAGGTACATAATATTAAGTATTTTGAAAAATTGTAAATTATCTTGGAGTATATCCATAGTTTGGGGTAACTCAAGGGACAGGGGACACTGTAAACATTTAATAGCTAAACATAAAAGGTGTAATGTAGTTCATAACAGGCGCCACCAGGGTGAAAGTTGTTTTCTCCTTGGTGTAGTCATAATGTTTGAATTTCTCCACTTTCTCAATTAGTGTAAATCATGTATTTATATTGCATGCATTTATTTTGTATATTATGCTAATGCAATGACTAATTTGTAACAAATCTTTAGTGAAGTAATTAAATTCTTGTGATTGGCTAGAGTTTGTTTCGCATGCATTAAATATGGCATGGGATAGTTTGATAATTCCGTTGTCTGGCAGAAATTCTAGAAAGGGGATTAGTAATACAAAAACAGGGAGTGGAGGTTGTTCTAACCATTTCAACTGTCTAATTAGAGAGACATTGTGTCCCCATTAAAGTATGATATCTGAGAATTTGTGAGACGACGTTCACATAAAATATATAATGTTCTGCTGTTCATTTTGGATTGGAGCACTCATTCGTTCATTTCGAAGAGAAGTTGTTTCAATTCAGGTACTTCTGTTTTTGTGTTTAATTATAATGATTATAATGATAACAACAATAATAACTGAAATTGGATGTACCCAAAACAAAGCACCAGTTATATAATAGCAACTATACATGCGCTATCACAGTCCATATAGTATGGGTTCATGTTACATAAACATAATATGATACATAGGCATAGGTAGAGGGATGAGATTATGACTACCTAGGTAGGTCTAGGTATGTACAGGAGATAATGTGCTCCACATTTGAATTGAAATGGAAATTGGATGACTGCGGTTGGTTAGTTTCTGCTCGGGATTCTCTACTTGAGCTGATCTTCTCTTGATTGAGGCTTCAATTTTGTTCCGTTCCTCGAAATGCTCCGTTTTTTGGTGTCCATTCTAAATCACTCAAATCACACATAAACCTAAATTCAGGCCTTGTTTGTACGTCTACTTTATCTACTGTCTATACATCTATCTCAGGTTACCTACCTTTACCTAACTAAAGTATATCGTGTGTATGCAAACACTGTCAATGAGAAATAATGGAAAGGCTTCGTGCACAAAATACAGAGTTCAGTTCCTTTAATTTAAGCAAACACGAGTATACTGCTCCTATAATACTACGTTCAAAACTTTGCAGTGTGTAAGAGGAGACTGTTTTGTGTTTTAGTATTAGAGACTGTCAAAGAGTGTGGTGGGTTATATGGAAAATCGTATGTACCTAACCCATAAACTATACCACAGTAGCAGGAATTCATCAGTTAACATTAGTTTAGATAGTGAATGATATAGGAAGGTCTTTGTTTGCAGCTTCTATACCTGAAATACCTTTAACTCAACCAAGCACCTGGGTTTAGTGCTCAGCAGCACATTAAACATTTTCGAATTACCTATGCAAGTTTAGCCCTAGCCGTGTAATGTAGAGTGTAGCTAGTATTTACATAAAATGAATGTGTGTGGGAAGTTATCTGGAGCAAATAGCAGCAAAAGATCCATGCAGATAGGTTACTGTTACTTTGTTGGATATAGGAATTTGTAGTAGCACTAATCCAATTCAGTCAGTTTTTGTTTGCCTGTACATTACCATTACAGCTAGAAGCTTGTCAAGTTGATACTGTCACCGTCAAATGAATCTCTAGATTATTTATGAACAGGAGACAGACGAGTGCACAGGAAGACCGCCAACGCCGATGCCAATTCTCGTATACCACCGCATATTTCCACCTTACCTTCCTATTTATAGTTGCCTTACCATTCCTGTAAATCGTAAATCCTGTAGACAATCGGATGACATTATACACCATACCTATAATACCAAACTACCTAATACGATTTTTATATCTTGCTTTTCCGTGTCGCGTTAACATTTTATTTGGTATCTCTTATTTTTTCCTTTTTGTTCTCTTATGTTTATACTTATTGTTAGTTTTTAATTCAATTACACAACAATGCTTTTAGGGAACATGCAACAACCAGGTTACAATTAGGGGGTGGGGGAATCAACCAATGATCACCATAGACTATAAGTAAAGAAACAAGAGAAAGTCAAGCAAATTCAAGTTAAACTTGTGGGAAATGATACACAATGAACTAATCTGTTAAAATTTAATCCAAGCACTGAAACAAAGTTTCTCCCCAATCTCATCTAAAAATGAAACATTTGATCTGTCATATTCATTTTTTAATTAAAAACATTTATCCTTAAAGTTCATTTAAGAAGATTTCGATTCGCATTAAACCAAATGACCACAGAGGGGAACGGGGTTATTGTAGATATGACAAAAAACGATTTTTGACCGGTTCTTGCATCTTTCCTTACTGTCTTAGAAATTAGAGATGGGAGCGGGACGGAATTATATATTTTGGATTTAAAACGGGATCGGGCCTACAGAAAAATTGGTTCGGTTAGAGAAGGATCTCAAAAATCGTGTCCTTTCCCAACCTTAATAGAAATGTATCGTCATGTCTTATATAGTACGCCTATACAAAAATTGATTCATATTTTGACACATTTGATTTGCTTTGGACTGAAACGATAACCTATTAGCAATGGGTACTATTCTTTACGCAACCCGTATTTTGAAGATAGAATGACGTTTAATTTCGGAAAAGAAGTTGTGTGACTGGTAATTGCATAGAATTTGAAAAATGTTTATCGTATTTGTGAAGGTAAATAGTTAACTAGGCATGACGACGTTATGTGTACTGCATTGTGTATTTGTGTGTAGTAGAAATTGGCTTCCTATCTGTCTGTGTCCTTATGCAATTACGACTGTGATGTTCTACATTTCCATGTCTTGCTTCTCTTGGAGCTACTGACACTAATTTCATTTAGTTGCCTCCCATAGGAATACCAAGTACATAACTCAGAGACAAAAACTGTTTACAGAATCACACAAGAGAAGAGTTAGAGGCAAAACATAGACATAGCAAGTATTTTATTTCATACGGAGTTTTCAGTAGTAACATAATGTTTGTGTACTATACTTATATGCTTGGTATAAAGGATCTAATGATAAATTCACTGATCAACCTCACAGTCGACTATTTGTAGTTTTTCGAATGGATTCACTGCCTAGCTTCAGAAAGATTTAAAAACGAGAAACTTTGCAATGCTAGACAGGAGCGGGTTCACTTTTTCCAGAACCTGTTCCAGGACCAGATTTGTTGTCAGACTCTTTGGTTGTATTCCATCCTTTGAGACCCTCGGGAAGCTCCGTGTTCTCTTCAAACGAACCCGTTCCTTCAACGAATTCTTCATAAGTGGATTTCTCAGGGAAAGGTCTTGGTCCCAGAAGTTCTATCATGTCATCCCGACTTAAAATCTCTTGCTTCAGCAACCTCTCAGCAACCTGTTCACACAAATAAAATTTCTGATTATTGCGCTACTTCGCCAAATTGGTGTAACGAACCTGAATTGTATTCCTACACTAAGCCAAACCTAACTCAAATTATATATGTCAGCAAAATTCCATCCGAGCATTATACAATGTCTACCATACTCTGTATCAACTATGCCTTTCAATTCAAGCATCCTTCATAGTCGTACAAAACCAAAGATCCGCACTATACTTTTATACCTTTTTCTTCCATATGCATTCATTGTTAGCAAATATAATAAAATTACTGCGTAAATTATTTATTACGTGTCATGTCATCCGCGTTTGGAATTAAAATATGTAGTTGGTCACGTGGATTTAGTGGGTAGTAGTTTAACAAAGGATTAATGTGTTACAACGTAGTGAAAAGTAGTGGGTGCAATTGCATAATTTCATGGTATTCCTTTAAGAAAGGATTGTTTGGGGATGCATTCATGAGTTATTTGAAGAAGAGAGTTGGTGTGAAGTGAGAGAAGGAAGTGATATGTGTCGTGTTCTGTTTCTCATTTCTTTTCATAGTTGACGACAAGTGGAACACACAGACGGAGACAAGTTTCACTTGTAGTCTGAAATTAGTTTCCCACATACATTTGGAAAGTATTTGAAGGGTTAGTCTCAACATGGTGAAAATACATAGCAGGTGGTTATGGATAAGATATATCATATTATGTAGTTGGAATGAGAGCAGGGCAAGCGGCCCACGAGTAGTGCCCTGCTATAGCTATATCTGTTCCTGGTATAAGACTTGAACCGGAGCTGTCCAGACTTATTTGATAAGGGAAAAATCCCATGTCACACTGAGCAAACTTTCTTTGGACAAAAACACATCTTGTTGCATCACTTTCTTCCACTTCGGAGCGAACTAGCCGAAGGAAGCTGACGCTAAGTAAAGTAGCAGTGATAATAACAAGTGCCTGTCTTTCTCGGTCGTCTCCAGTCTTTCTGTAGTTTGGCTCGTCGTGTCTCTGAACAACACAATAGTTCAACACCGAATACAACAGCTCGTGCAACAAGAACAAGCTTTCAACGTTTCAAACAAATTTACTTTTTCTTTTCTCGCTGTGTCATATCCCTTACCAGTAGTAATGGCCATTGTCGCTGAAAATAAAATGCAGCGTACACACTTTTAGCCCACCTGTGACATTTTCTCGCTTTTCTCCAGTCTGCCTGTAAGTGAGCCTTCTGTTTGTCATAAAATCCTTTTAGCCACAAAAAGAAAGTGACAACACAACGGCAACTCCAACTCCGTAGAAAGCGATTTGATTTTCCCTTGTTGCCTTTTTAACTCGTTTCTTTCAAAATACCATTTTGTTTCATCGGATCATGTTACTTATTTAGACTGTAGACGTATAACTTTTATAATTCCACTCTATTCTTCAGGCCAAATAAAAATACCAACCACACAACTACACTAGACTCGTACTCAACATCTCAGTACCTAATAAATATCATTTTTACATTTCTGCAACTAGAAATTCAATTTAATTCTTTCAACAATCAATTGGAACCATATGCCAACCAATTTGAAATATTTCGACTGACTATCATTTCTATATAGTGCTATGCATCCACCATGTCAAACATAAAACCATAATATCAAGTTTATTTTCTCGATTTATATTTCTCTGAATATTTACTACAAAACATACAATTTATCTTCGCTCTGCATCACTGCAGCCAACATTGCAAAAAACGGATATTGCTTATGGTAGTAAAAGATGATCATAAAACGTGAAACATAAATGAAATGTATAGAAATTGAAGAAATATATGTATGCAAATGCACTCTTACAATTCACGACTACACACGCTCATACATATTTTCATCAAATCAACTCTCTTGTTGTCTATTTCCACTCATTCAATTCAGTTTCATATCTCTTGGCGATTGCTTCCCAAACTTTACTCTGTTTTGCATATAACGTGCAATATCCTACACATATATGAATCTACATTAGGTATATGGATAATCATATCTTATTATACAGTTCCTGTAGAAATTATCAGCGTACAGTTATACTTAGCGAATAACTAGCAACAACTATAGGAAAACAGAAAGAAAGACGGATATTAAGTTTAAAGTACGTTTCACTGCATCCATAATATAATACAAAAATAGAAAGCCGAAAGAGGAGTATGTAAATAGAAGCCGTCAGAGAAGTCTATAATATATTTGTTAGTATACAGATGTGCAACAACAAGTAAGCGTGTAAGCCCTAAGGAAGCTTAAACTGAAACACTAGAAACACTACACATTTCCAAAATAAAACAACACACTAACACACCTACCACTCGACTCGAATTCACGGAGTGAGTGGTAGGTAAATGTACGTTTATTTTGCTACTTTTATGACGTAACTATAAGAGGTTTTCTTTTCCATTCTAAGTACACAGTATACTCTGCTAGAGCAATTCCACCCAGTAACAACTATATGGTATTAAGTGCGCACAAAGTACGAGGAGCAATGAACAAAATACTGACAGCGATACAATCTTCCTCTTCAAGCCCTCCTCTCACATTTCATATCCAATTTTCATAAAACGAGCCACAACAAATTTCCCAGTCAAAAAAATCATAAAAAGTTGAATCTTCCTAGAAGAATAAGCCGAATTTGTTGTCTGTCTGTTTTTGTGACTACAACACATCCAACTTTATTCTACTATACTTGCATTTACCAATATAGTACTACACGAAAAATAATAAATTGAGAACTATTTTGCTTTACGCATGTATATATGTGTGTACACAATCATACACAATATTATTGCCTATACATGTACAACTATTAGAAGTACAATAAGTATTTAGATGAGCCATATTAGTTTGTAAGCAAAGTTGAAGTTGAAAAAGTTGAAGAAATAAATAAATATTCATATGCTTGTTTTCTAGTTACAGTTGTCAGTTGAACGACTTTTTACAAGTCAAAATTATTCAAAAAGGTAGCACAATAAATCGATGCCCAATTTGTAATTTTTATCCTGCAGAACAAAAGTTTTCCTAAAAGTAAAACAAAACTCTTATAACATGATGTATTTCTATTCCTTTAGTACAAAACCATGTCATATTATTATGGTAATTAACAATAATTTAAAACGGAATCGGGTTGGGTTTTGGTCTACAGGAAAAAGGGTTCGGAAGGGATCGGGTCTCAAACATCTTGCCTTCTCCCAACTCTAATATCAACAACAATTATTAATTATAATTAACCATAGAAAGCGATGTAATACGTTATTTTGGTTAAGATCCATTATTTACAAAATTTTAGATGCTAACGCACACTTGGAGAAATTATGAGTCGCATTTCGGATTGCTTCACGGAATTACATGTCCCCTATCAAAATGCAGTGAAAGAAAGTGAGGTGGTTAAACCGGGTTGAAGGTTGCTGGAAATGTGGAGAATGTTTTGCTCACCTGTATAAAACAAGTTATTAGCCAAATGGCATGTATATTTATACTACGGGATTTACGCCGTTGACATAGACGAAAGAAGTGAAGACGACAAGCATTAAATCCCATCTCCCTTAGCAAATTCTTGTATATTACTTGGTATACTTGGCTAGCGGTATATATTTGGAGGATGTTGAATAGAAGTAGTAAAACAAAGTAAAAGTGTTGGGCATTGCGGAGAGCAAAGGGCGACCCAGCGGGTGCAGAATATTAGAGAAGAAAGTGAAAGAGAGAAGTGGTGGTTTGCGGTTAGGAATTGGATGGGAGCGGGAGTGAAAGCTGTAAAAGCTGTAAAGTTGACGTGGTTGTTGCCGGGAGTTGATGAGATGTCAGTTAAGTTTAGGTTAGTGGAGTGAAGGGAAGAGTGGCCTGGCTGTATTTGTATTATGACTACAGAGAGACTACACAGACTGTGACATACAGGCACTGTGACTAGCATGGCGCAGCAGTGGCTCTCTTATATTGTCACTGAACTGTTTTATTTTGATAGCCTTCCTCCTCATCTCATCTAGCTCTAAGCAGCAGTCAGGGCCAGTGTCAGGTAATAGTCTTCTAATTCTAATTCCATGTCCATATGACACAATCAGTCCAGATACCATCTCCGCAATCTCCCCACCATCTCTTCTTCACGACCTCCACCCAGTATTTGCACCAGCAACCGAGTAGGAGCTGTATACCAAATGCACAACAGCCATGTGAACCCACAACCCAATTTGACTTCATCCAGTTCATAGTTTCCTCATTTTACTACTTACATAACTACACTGCACCATCACCATCTCCCCCATTCCTCACACTTTCTTTTCTTCACTGTCCTCCTCAAACTCTCTCTTCAGTCTCTTCCTCCTTCTTTGGTTGCCAAGCTATGAGCTAATCCCACAAATCGTAAAACACCCTATTTCATCACAGACAACCATTTAACTCATCCTACTGCTGCTGTGAGCAACCATACATTATTCCATTTCTTCTAAAATCTCCTGACACACACCACACTGCTCCACCACCAACGTCCCCTCCAACAATCACAGCATCAGTGTCACACCCAACACGAACCACTACACTACGCTTAACTTTACTCTGGAATACCACTTTTGCTAATATAATAACATGAGAAACTGCGAAATGTCCAGGACTATATTGAAGTACTACCACTGTGCTTTGTAAGGCAAAACCGACAGGAAATAAAATGCGATAAACTCAAGCCACGAACACTCATTTCGGCTGAGTTTAGCGAAATTGGGAAATGAATGTAAGTCGTAAAAATCACATGTGACATGTCGCCAGAAAATCTTTTTCTCGTTTTGTTATTCCTATAATATATCTATATTCTGTTGCAATATAAAATGTACTTTACTATTTATGTAGCTCCCATCCCACGTCCCATTAAGAGTAAGGTGCTCTCATGCCAAGTTATGCCATGTGATGGACAATTTGTAACTCTTTCCATAAAAACTAATTTGATTTGCTGTAGTGCACCAGCAATTGTATCAGCTTAAGCGAATTTCAAACATTATCTTTTAAAACTGTTTCAATTGTACAGCCTTAAAGCGTATACTTTACGTACTGATATTGTGGTTTACAATGGAAAACGTCGAATGAGTAGTGGAACATAAATTGGCCCAAATCAAAAATGATAGACCTAAAAGCAATCAATCACAGGTAGTTTGCAGAATCTAAATCTTGCAGGTAGAAAGCAAGATTTGAAAAACGGAAGCCCAATGAATGCCATTCAAATTCAACAGGTCATACGAAACACGAGAACCACTAGCAAGGAACTATCGTGAAAATCTTGGTGCACCACCCTGTTGAGTTGAGTATTAAAGTATTTGTATGACCACTGATTTCGATTTCACCTGTTTAGTGTATATTTACATTGTTCGTGACCAACTCAACTTATGCGCTCCAGTTTTACCATAATTATGACATTCAACATAACATTATACAATACAATATTACACTTGTTTGTGACTTACTTTCTTCTTTCACGTGGCACGCCACTGGCTGCCAGTCACAACATGAATTTTGATG
Source organism: Pogonognathellus longicornis (assembly GCA_034694085.1). NCBI lineage: Eukaryota > Metazoa > Arthropoda > Collembola > Entomobryomorpha > Tomoceridae > Pogonognathellus > Pogonognathellus longicornis. Next base: position 3,542 of record JAQFYB010006257.1, on the reverse strand, counting down.
CAGAAGTTAAAATGGGTCACATGTAACTAAGCAATAACCAATAAATTACACTGTTAGCACAATGTAGTTGCTACAAAAGTGGCTGTAATCAAAGCGCAGATTGCCAAAGAATGGAAGTAGCATACAAAGTGAAAGCACATTAAAACCATTTGGAAGTGGACACGAGTATTATACTTTCACAGTACATTAAAAATTATGGAATGCGAAACAACTTGAGCTGCAAAAGCACAAATGAACGATAAAATAAAAAGGCAAGTCCAGCTCACAGATTTTGGTGGAGCATGCACCAAAGTGCCTACTGCCAAGGTTTAGAAACACCTTTTAGAACAATAAAAACCTTTTGCTGCAGTTACTTCGTCAAAATTACACCCAGCATAATCTAACCCATTTAAATTAAACAGGCTAACAAAACGATGCTGTAAATATTTCTTATAACCTGAATTTCACTCAACTTTACAAATACTAATACATACAGCAGTTTAGTTAGTAGTTCTATAAAATTGAATATGCTTCAGATTTGACACACTATATAGTATGGATTTGTTTTCAACACAGTAAATGAACTGAAATGTAAAGCTTCTGAAATGAAAAGCCGTTCTGCAGGTTGATATTATATAGGCAATCAATATGACATAATCCCTAATACGGCACGTTTATTTGCAGTCTCAAAACCACGAAAAGTATAAGTATGACAACCCATGCAATGTAAAGCAGGAAAACCAGTCAGACTTTCGTGTACAAGTTGATTGAACAAACCATATATCATGGAGCCTGCTCATATCAAAACCAAACTAATGCTCGTAATAGAAAAGACAATTAATTATTGGATTTACTGACCAAGTCAGTGGAGAGGAGTCTTTAAAAAGTGAAATGTACAAAAATATTTTATCTTAAGATTCTTATATTTCTGCATTGCTTAGCATTCAAAATGGCCAGCGTTTGTTTAAAGTGTAATAATTGAATACTTGTGTGAATGCATCCAGTGGCTAACAAAAATCAACTCCTATATAGAGCTAGACTATCAAGCATTAATATTTTATAGTCAAAGTAAGTATTTAACTCTTGTGTGCTCCAACTTTCTGTGCTTACCCCATTTTCATAATAAGTAAGTCAAGACTCTATATCAGTGTCCCTACTACAAGTAATGAAAATGAAAGTATAAAATCCAGGCTGTTATTATTTTGTGCAAAAGGTTGTTCTCCAAAGTATTATTATTGCGCAGCAACAATTAGGACATCATTGACATTTCTATTTCTATTATTCGAGTCAGTCTGCACTGCACCCAGGTTTTTATGTGATGCTGTCTCGGCTAGTTTTGTTGATTTCAGAAAGCATAGACATGGTTGGTATACACAATAAATAAATAAGGGAACGTCGACATGACTTCCCATTCCATAAATAGTACTCCTTTCTCTTTCTGTGGAGTTTCCCAAGAAAAATAACGGAAGAGAAACGACGAGAACAATACAATAGTAATCCCCAATAGTAAATGTTGCTTTGCTCGCTCGTCAGTCAAGCCACTGAAGCAAGTTGAAGAAAGTCAAAGAGACACTTGGGCTGTTGTGTTCCGTCTTGCTCCTTATACACGAGAAAGAGATGGAATAGAAGGATAGGAGAGACAGGGAGGGAGAACAGGAGAATAGGCTAAACACACACAATCACAACATTCAGTCAACCTAACTTGCGGTCGAGAAAGCCAATAAAAAGCAACAAAAGAGAATTCATCTCTTTCCATCTTAGTGTCTCAGTCATTGTGCACAGCACACAGCGTAAATCTCCTCAACAACTCAACTTCTCCAAGAAATAAACTTGATGTTTTCTCAACGCAGCATTGCTCCACAAATATTGCAGTTTTATACTCCACAACGATTACTATTATTAATATATGTACACAGCCCACTGTAATACTAGTTAATGCTCTCATGCTCATAGAATACAAAAATCCTCCATGTTGACGGCACAAAACAGTTCGGATTCACTGAAACAAGAATAAGTGGGCGACGGCCACAATCAGACAACACAAAATACGAAGAATATTCCAATAATATGACATTCGGACACGAAGCTAAAGAAACCAATATAAAAGAACAGACAAGAAGTTGACATTTGTTCAGTTAACGTGCCGAATGTCAGACAATTGTCCAACATTCCCTGCCTACCCGCTTTCTCTTTCCAGAAACGACTTACACAAAGAATATTATGAATCATGATATTTTACAACATACATATCTCCGTCATTCTATTAACTCCCTTTAACTGCTATGAACTGGGTTCAAGACATATTACTGTGGGCTATGAATGTCAGCAAACACAATGAAAGAATTCTTTGTTTGGTCGTACAAACACGAATTGTTCTCCCAAGTTTCAAAGTTTTGATTCCTGAAAGTGTTCTTTGTAATGCGATGGCTCTTTCGCTCATATTATAAATAGAGTATTCGCAGTATTCTGAGAACTAATATACAACCAATATCTTCATACTCGAGGTGTGTATAAAACTGTTTCATCTTTCATTTATTGTTTATCTCCAATTAAAACAATTTTTCCGTCAATAAAACATTTTCTTATTACACTGGAAAAATATATGAAATAATTCATAAACGCAATTTAATAAGAAAAGACTAGGACACTGCAGAAAATGAAACATTCAAGATATCACTACATTAAAGTACTGCTGTACATTAACTAAAATATAATATTGCGTATTAATATTATTTGCAAGTAAAACTGTCTGTCTTGTGTAGATTTTTAAAAAATTAATCAACAGTTGATATTTAATTTCAAGATCATAAGACTAAATAGACAAGTTTTTTATAATTTTTAGGTTGAGAGGGAATGATGTTCATAGAGCATTAATATTCACAACAAAACTTGAAGATTACTGAGTAGAACCCTTGCAATATTTTCAATTAGGCGAGTGTTTGAATGCAAGTCAATAAACATACCGTTGGTTATTGTCTCAAAGTTTTGTCTAACCAGTCAAGGAAAAAGTCTAAAGCAAAACTTTGCTCAATGCAAACTTTGAACATACACAACGCAGAACGCAGTTCAAATATGAATGGACTCATTCATTCCACTCGTCTCATTTAAGAATCTTGTTAGTAAGTAAAATAATATAGAAATAATGCATAAGGAAACCTCTTATTAATTTCGTTTCGAGTTCCCTTTTAGCCATCAACTTTTGTGCGAGCCATCCCTTTACAACAATTAGCTAACCCATGTGAACTTTCCCCAATTAAAAAGTGCACAACAACGTTGTTGTGTCACGAAAGGTAAACATTTCTTCATTTCTTACAAATTGAACATTACTGTCACTCACGCGCTCATTCTTTCTGTCCCCCATTCATTCACATTCAAACTAAGTTCAATACAACACAAAATTATACAAAACCCGGGCCCAATGAAGGAATGTGTTGAAAACATTGCTTTTTTATCTTAATGTATCATTGTATCCATATCAATACTCACCAGGAAACCAAAAACCCATGGGTTTTTCGTCAAAAACCACAACCCACTGGGTTTTTGGGTTTTTGCATGGTTTTTGG
>JAQFYB010006256.1:0-12554 GCA_034694085.1 Pogonognathellus longicornis | reverse complement strand
TCAAGTTTCCCTTTTGCAATCTCATTTGCATTTCTTAAAACCTCACGCACCGAAAAGCATATTGCATCTCATTGCACATTTCATATCTCATATTGCATAATATTGAGATTGTATCAGCAGGAACCTTTAGGGGAAACCTAATAGCAGCTATAAATGTATAAATGCAGCTATAAATGTATAAATGCAGCTATAAATGTATAAATGCAGCTATAAATGTATAAATGCAGCTATAAATGCATTTCGTTTCTGCGTCATTTCTTGTGTAGGTATATTTTCTTTCTGGTATGGATGTGTGAGCTAACAATAATGCTAACATAATAATAAACATATTTTATTATTATGTTGGTATGCAACTGGACATGGTCTGAGGTAGTAAATGTGGCTGTTCTGGTAATTGTATAGCATTTGTTTGCCGTTACTACTTCAGAGAAAAGATTTGTTGCACCTGGTATGTATAGTACATTACCAAATATGCAATCAATTCATTTATCCATGCAAACACTGCAAAATCTCCGTGACCGTATACTTGAGTAGCTCTCCTATCGGTCATGGAGACGTTCTGGGGATGCTGGAATTACATGTCAGTAAAGAACATATATAGTTAGTACATTTCATTTAAAAGTAAATAGTAATTTCAGGAGACAAACCTGAAATGTCCTTGATCTTTATACTTTGATATAATTATATGAATCAGTTTATATAATTAAGCATGCCTTTAAAACAAACTATTTCGTCTGTTCAGTTACACTAATGTTTACTTAATCGCTATACATGTATGTAGGACAAGATTGTCCAAAAATATCCAAATATTTATTACAAAATCACATTTTTCATTTTAATGGGTATTCAATATACAAATTGTATATAGTAACATTGTTGTGGTTTAAAATTTAATTTAAAAACTCGTACGCAATAAAATACATCAGTTGGGATAAGTGACTCCAGACAATTAGTCATTTTTAGTCAATCAACAATATCTCAATATCCGAAAGTTTCTGCTGCATGAAAAACTCAAACAGAAAACCTGAAGGCCAATGAAAACCCCAAGTGTTTTTGTTTTTGAGGAAGCGTCCATGGGGTGTCTCATACTCTTACTTTAATTTATGACTATCTATCGAGACCCATTCTTCAGCAAAGCAGGTGAAAAAATGTTTGGGAGGATAATATTATTTTAAAAATACAATCGCAGCAATATCTGCCTATTAACCTTATAAATATTCTAATAAATTTACACGGTGTATACACATATCAAAATAAATTGGTAGTTGAAAACTTACAATGTTACAATAGTACTCATTAGCAAAACTGGTTTATTAGTTGTCGTGAATGATTTTAATTTTTGCAGTAGGTATTTGTATCTCACATCCAAATTATTTGACAAGTACTATTTTGTATGAGACAATAAAAGCCTTAAGATTATCTAATATTAAATTCCATACAATGGTACAGATCTAAATTATATATTACATAAATACAGTATGTATAAAATTTGTAATAATTTAGGTAGGATACATGCGCGTAGGGAGGGGGGTTGCCCGGGCAACCCCTCAATTTTGCCAGCTTATACGAGATATTGTTGATATTTTGTGAAAAACAATATAATAAATTAAATAATAAGTATTAATCCTCTCCTGACACATCCGGAATTACAGAATACTTTTTGAGTTTCACTGCAGTTGATATCACGACAAGAGATAGAAGACTTCGCGAACAATAACTTGAAACATAGCCAAATTAAATATGAATAATGATTTTATTATTGGTTTTTGCTGGACAAGAATTTTGACTTTTTTGATTGGGCAACCCCCAAATATAAATTCTAGCTACGCCCCTGGTAGGATATGTACTTATACAATAACTTATAAAATATTCAAGTGGAGGTAGCTAAAGTTTATGTGAAATGATTCAAATATCTGATATGCTGTTCAAGAAATATCAATTATATCAACCAGTCATGATAAACATGGGATTATAAATTTATTTTGATTAACATTGACGGCTATGGACAATAATTAAACCAATATCAAAAGCTATGTTTACTTACTTAATAATACATGGTTACTGCATCAACAGTTTAAATGTAGAACCACAATATCGTATTAAAATGATGAAGAATGATTGTAGGTACTGGTTTTTGTTGAAATAATTATGCAGTGTATGTAATAGTTCCTAATTATGCTAAAAGAAACGGATGACAAATCAATATTTGAAAGCGCTTTTTCAATAAAATCAGTGAAGTCTGGCAAAAAACTTATTTCTTCTTGCGATAACCTTTTCTGAATCATCCACTCGAATTGCTTTTCTTTCACATAAATTAACAGCGACGCACAACACGAAACCACCAACAATAAGAAGAACAACGAGTAATATGGCTGTTACAATTAAACTAGAAATTAAAAAAAAAAATATCATAGTAAATATTATAACATATTTAATTATATTGATATATCCAATGTATTTGCATTTCCACAGGTGAGAAAATTGATATTTTGTGAACTGGGACCACATTAATAAAATATTTAATGATTTTTTTTTAATTTGAACAGTTTTATTAGGAAAGGTGCCACAACTAGTAATTGTGCTTTGATAAAACTAGGTATAATTTCTTCACATGTGAAACCGATTAAACGAAATAGTCAGTACCATTGCAACCACTTTGGATAAATAAATTAATTACGAGATAATTGTTTTTTTTTAAAATTTTTAGCTTACATATCTGCATAACCTTCAGCATAATAGCTTTCTCCTTCTTTAGGTTCGTAGATTCCACCCCCGCTTCTCACTCCGCCTCCGCCGGTTTTTCCTATTACTCCTTTAGCTAGTGCAGTTATCGAAGAATGTAAAATGAAAAAACAATAACAGTGAAACTTTGACATCCCAGTTTTGATTTATGTTATGCAATACGTCAGTTTGTGTATACTGTATCAAAATTGAAGTATGGTATTCAATTAAATCCTATTTGTATTTTAAATTAATTCCGAGTTTTAAAACACTTTTGCAAATTCACAGTTACTCACGACAGTATTAGTTTGCCTAGCAATAAACATCTGATCGAAGAATTAGAACTTATGTATATGTAGTACAGGAATAAAATTCTGAGGTAAAGATAGAATAAAGAGGAGGCTTGCAATTGTTTACTCTACTGTAAATGACGTACTCTCAGTGCTATTTTAGGACGGAGCAATATAAAATGAATGGTAACAACATGTATGCAACAAGAACGAATAGCTTTGAAAAATACATTATTAATAGAACAAATGACCATTGTGATGTTAGAGTGGGAAAATAAATTAACCCTTCAATTTTTCAATATAACAATGGATTTCAAATTAAATTATTCGTATTGTAACAAAATTATTATTCTATGCTTCTACGCTCTGAAGTAATACATTAATGAAATAATGAAGCAACGTTATTCATATGATATATCGCTAAATCACAGATGCAAAGACTAAGTCTATGTATTTTGCAACAACTTTTTTGGGTACTTTCCATATTATTATATGGTATGCTGATCGACAAAAATAAACGGCGTACTGAATTAGAATGTGACTCTAATTTGAAATTAATTGCTCCAACCAATTTAACAAAATGTGCAGAAGAAAATATTATCTGCAAAAGCCATTGTTTGACTCGTCATATCATTTGGTTTAAGGCATGAAACCACGGCTTAATTTTTCATGTTTCAAACAATTAGAGTAGACCTAGAGGTTTGTGGTGGATACTAATCAAACGACCATTTCCTGGAGCAGTGATAGAGGTAGGTCATATTAGAAGTCGATCCGGACGGCGGACATGTAAAACATCTATATCCTGGTAATTTAAGGGGTGTAAAACATAAAATATATCCATTGTAACCTTGCAGGAATGCCAAACATCTATACGCGGGTAACTCAGGAGGAATGAGAAAAACCAGAATCTTATAATGCATTATAGTTTTTATATAAATTATGGTCAAAATACGGACGAATGCTATATTAGCTTCATACAAAATTTACAATATCGTCGTCTTAATCATAAAAAGCGACAATTTCATTTCCTATTTCTTAAGAATGCTACAACTTGACTTACGTGCCTTGCGTTTTATTTGAGTGTACCTACCTATAATAAATCCATCAAACGGAGATATGTCTGCTTGGGGGTTTATTTCTATTAGGTATAATATATCATTCTTTAATCAAGTTCACCTCCCATCTTATAATCCTTATAACGCAGCTGCTTCCCAATACCAAAAAACAGGCACGTATCCAGGACCGTATATAAGCTTGGGGTGCCCAGCAAAGGTTTTTACAGCAGTTAAATAATTGTAGATCAAAATTGGAATATGAGGTACAATTGAGTACATACAGCGCTTTAAGTTATGCCCAAAAAAACTCAAAACGAATCAAGTTCACGCGTCTAGCAAATTTATTCCAAACTTTTTCACATTTATGGTAAAATAAGCTATTTTTTCAGATAGCAAACTCGTTCTGGGGGGCCCACGTGCACCCCCTCTAGAGACGTGCCTGCCAAAGAACATAAGAAAGTATTAGTATGAAAATTTATTTGTAGGTTATAAAGAGCGATCTATTTTAATACAAGAGAGACAACCCAGTAAACATCGCATCGTTGTTACTTTGTTGTAGCAATGAAAATCAGCAATGGTTGAAATGAAGCTGTGAGTGGCAGCAAATAATTGACGAATCAACATTGTGAATTATGATTGGAGCAATATTGCAAGTTCAATGATTTTATAATGATAAAAGCAAAAAATGCAATATAATGCTCCCTCCTATATAGAATCGACTACCATTCACCCGCTTGCTGAAGCTCCTTTCAATCCACGACCCCCTCCACTTCCCTCACTTGCCTTTCTTAATATACACATACAATATTGTTCTACTTGTTGTTAATTTGCTCAACAACATTGAATCTAAGTTGAATCATCATTGCAAAATCAATTATGATTTTTGAGCTGAACTCAACTCAAAGTTGCAGTGACACAACTGTAAATAGCTTGAATCAATTGTTAATATGCAATGATATTTTAATGCTTTCTTTTACTTCATTGATTCAACCTAGCCATTATATTATTTTTCTTTGATTAAAATTCAATGAAGATTCAATGATTTTTCAAGGCAAAATAGTTTTTCAATACACAATCTTGCCGTACCAACTTTTCTACAATGTAGAATCAATATGAGTATGCAATGCTATCGTTTTTCAACCAATCATGGGTTGTTGCAGTATTGTTCCAACGATGCATGTTTATTGGGAGACCTCTAGGTCCTCTAGGGGAGACCAGATACTTATTGTATTTGACTAGAGTATGACAATAAAGTTTGATTTGATTTGATTTGATTTGATTTGATTGGGAAGTACTTCCTCAAACTTATTCGAATTATGAGTTTATTGATTTAGTTCAGATTCTGAGGTTCTACTTCCTACAACGTGGTATCCCAAAAATAATACTCCAGCTGACGTGTCGATTTTACGAGGAATGATCGTGGCCTTTTATGATTGGCAGAAGATAGAGCTGTGGACTTATAGCATACGAGTGAAATGTAAAAATGTTCTTCAGGCTGCGTCATTTTATCAATCTCAAAGTAGAAATTGCTTGTGTTGTGTGTAATAATTTATTATGCTCCTCAAGTTTACTCTTTCATTTTGGCTAATAATAATATCAAATTATACAAATTTGTGATACATTTCTTCAAAATGCAAGTCGTTTTAACAATATTTTTGTTAATTTACTTTTGATTGTCAGGAATGCACAGTATTATACCAGCATTAATTGTATAAACTGATATTCGTTTGTTCCTTAGCTACATTTTAAATGATATATATTTTTACTAACTTGAGAGATTGGCGTCGATTATCCAAATGCTTGTTACAGTGGCATTCAAAAACATTTTTGTGTTACTATGCCCATCAGAATTTGACGTATTCTCCTAAAGGTAACGTTACAAGCGTGTGAGTGTTAAATGATATTTATTGTATTAGGTAACTAATAGAAAATCGCAATAATTATCAAATATAATGTGACAATGGCTGGAAATTTAATTTTAATTGTTTTGCTGCTCAATATATTATGATTGTATGCTACTAAACTTTAAGCATTCACATCAATTATAAACTTTAACATACACAATACAATAGATTCCAATTGACAAAAATTAGTGTGTACAGTATCACTGACGTAATCCAGATTGCAATAGCCACACTCCCCCGAAATCCAAAATAAGGATATGGTTTTATCATAAAAGTGTAAACAATTTGGAAAAGTGTAGAACTTTGCGTTAAAATAAATATACATATTATGCATTGCTAGATTTTGCTACATCTGTTACGTTCATACTATGTAATAACGAAACGCATTACCCGATTTTGAGCGTTTGGATAATAAGTGCATGGATTTTGTACTGCATAATTCCAATTTCTTTACTATGTACCCATGCTCGCAACTTTCGCAAAAACGGTAAACGAGCATAATATAAACAAACAATAACACTTCAGGAAAAAATGGAATAGGTTTGAATATTTATTTAAATACCTAGTGCATTTAGTTTATTATTATATGCATTCCACAAAATTGATTGATTAACTTTTTAACGAAGAGAAATGTTTCGTCAATACAAATTAAATACAATTAAAATGTTTGACAGGATATGCCAATTTATTAATCTTGAAGTTGACTTGCTGTGTGTAGTAATTTACACTTCATATATACCTCATGTTTAGATTACTCCCCCCCCCCCGAAAAAAATTGTGATTTGAACTATGATATCTTACATATTGTATGTACTACGCATTTTACATTATAAGAATATCCCAACTCACAAAACTAGGTACCTAGCTTCGCTCAAGAGCGTGGAAGAGCATATAAAAAATAAGGAAGTATTCAATTGTGATGAAATTTTATTGTAAGTTGTATATATAACCTTCAATTTTAATTACAAGAGCGACTTTATTTTGCCATACCTTCAAAATTAATGATTCAAAGTTCATTCATTTATTACAGGGTCTACTTCCTCAAACGTGGCAGCCCAACAACTCCATCATAGATGATGTGGAGATTTCGCGAAGTACAATCGTGTTCATTTATGGTTCGCTAAACAACTGTGAACTTCTAGCATAAAAGTAAAACTTTAAGTGCCACAGTCTGCGCCATTTTAGTAATCTTAAAATTGACATTAATGTTGAGTGCTGCGTGCAGTAATTTATGCTCTATAGTGAAATTTCAATTTTGGGTAATACTTTATATACAGAAAGCAATAGAATTTTTAAAATTCTAATTGCTGTTAAATATATTTTCATATGGTGAGTATTTTCTGCGATGATCCTTATTTTTAATTATTGACATAGCATAATATTTGTTCTGTTCATAAGCATATCTAATCAATGTGTTATACCAACTTGTTACAGAAGTTTGAGTCTATTAGCAACGTGAGTCATAATGGGCAAGAAATGTTTGGAATTTGCCATGATGCCTATCACATGAAGACAGGATAATACTAAATGTTGGTTTTTCAATTATTTAAAGAAATTATTTTTGTATGCTTTCTATGCTGAAACATAAAAGGAATAATTTATAAGGAATATAAATGGTACCTAGCTTAGAACAATGTGACGTACCACCATTAAATCAGTATTGCTACGCCTATCATGTTATATTTTTAACCAATTTAGACTCACTCTGAATAAAAAAATCTTCTTTCCAGCAGATACATGCAGTTGGGAAAATCTTTATACATTGTGTTTGAAATAAATGGATTATCAATACAAATGGAAGACCACGAAATAAAAGAAAACGGACGACTATACACATCCAAGTGTCTAAATTTTGGCTACGAAGTAACACATCAAATCTCTTCATTGGTGAAAACACCAATCCTCTTCATGGACCTGAACTGGCCAAATCCCTAGCAATTGATACTTATAGTTGGTTTGGATTTTTCACGATTTTATTTTTAATTTTACTGTATTTTAAAAAGTCCTAAGCAGTGGCGCATTTAGGGGGGGGCTTAGGGGGCTGAAGCTCCCTCCAAATGTTTGGACTTTACACTAGATAAAATAAGGTTTTTTCCAAAAACCCCAATAAAGAGGTTACTTTTGCCATACAGATGCTAAAGAGCTTAAAACATTTCGCGCTACGCCCGATTATATTACAATTTCCATTCATTATGACCTAAATTTGCAAAATTTTACTCAAAATTTGACGTATACAACAAAGGTTTGCTCAAGCCCCCTCCAAATGTGTGACCTGGATACGCCCTGGTCCTAAGGACGGAAATTCACTCAAATTTTGTGATAATATTAAAATATCATTAATAACATTTGCAAGCAGTCCAATTTGCAATAATCAACTATTAAGTGTATAGCCACATATTAATATAATATGCTTGATATTATTATGTGGCTATAAGATACTACTAATAGAAATCTACGAATCCGAAAAGATTTTAAAGTTAAGGGCAATTCTAATATGCAAAAAAACTTACTTTTACAATAGTAATTAGTAAAGATTTGAATAATTAATAGTTTTGTATCATCTACCCAATTTAGTTTGCCACACAATACTCCTCTCTGTCTGGAACAAGGCAAAGAATCGGTAATTGCATGAAAATGAATACTGAAATACTATTTGTATTTTGCAGATTATTTATGATATTTATACAGCTACCCTGGTTACATACAACAATTTATTACATCCAAGGCCATATCCAGTATTTGCTTCATGTTATTAAAACGTTATTAAAAATGACAATTTTTGAGCGGTATGCAAAAATATGTAGATACATTGAGTCAAAATCATCCTAAAAAGTATAAAATTCGCCCGCATCGAAATAGTTACCAATTTAGGGTGCCGACTTTGAGATTTCGAGAGGGGACACGTGCACTAGTGCCCTACAGCTAGATACAGCCTTCACTGCATCCAGAAACTCAAAAAAATCTATACATTTAGCTTGTCTGATGACCATTTTGGTGTGATATGTGGTAAATATTCACACCTTAGTACATGGTTGCACATTTTAAAGTATACCTGATAAAAACTATATATAACACAACCGCGTAAAGGGGATGATAAAAATTGGTATGCAGAAATTGATGCTGAAATCAAAAAGGACAAAGTATATTAGGTGTACCTGCATATTGTAGGTACATATGTTAGCTGGAAAAACGGTTAAAATCACCTTACAAAGCAGATATAGCGAGTCAGTTGCTCAGTCCTCGCGCACATTGAACTGCCATTATAATGTATAAATAAAACGGTGTGTGCGCATGCATTTCAGCATCTTCAGTCTGCAAATGTATATACAGGGTGAGCATTTTATATCTGACACTTTACAAGTCCTTATTACAACTGCAAAGGTCAATGAATATATGTGTTGTAGTATATCAAATTAAAGCTAAAGATTCAAAGTTTTATTGGAAATACGTCATTTGTATAGAAATAGCTATTTACGGCTCTAATCAAAGGCTAAAGATTTTAAACCAAATATCATCATTCTTTGTTTCTCATCGAGAGAATTTTTAAATCTTCACTGTTGAATCAAATATTTCGAGTGATAGAAACCAATCGGAAGTGAAAACTACAGTGAGAAAGAGAGTAGAGAAAACTAATTTTATCATGGGGGAAGTACACCAAGTTTTAAAGTGATACGCAACTTCAAAAGCCCGTCTGTTCTTCACATAAGATTTGGTTTCGATAAACTTTGTGACAATTCATATCCCCTGATATTTTGTGTACTTCCCTTTCATGGAAAAATTAATTATCTCTACTCTCTCTTTCTCATTGCACTTTTTCACTTCCGGTTGATTTCTATCACCTGAAATGTTTGATTCAACTGTGAAGACTTAAAAATTCTCCCGATGAGAAACAAAGAATGATGATATTTGGTTTAAAATCTTTAGCCTTTAATTAGAGCCGTAAATAGCTACTTCTATACAAATGGCGTATTTCCAATAGAACTTTGAATCTTTAGCTTTAATTTAATATATTAAAACACATATTATATTCATTGACATTTGCAGTTGTAATAAGGACTTGTAAAGTGTCAGATATAAAATGCTCACCCTGTATAAAATAAAAGTCTGATCTGGAATTTTTGCTTTCGATGCATCCACCAGCTAAATGTAGAACGGTGAATGTGTTCAGCTGCGTACTTAAATAACCCCTCATAATGTGTAGAGGTATTTGGTATTATTGAAAATATTATGAGGGTAACACTTTTTTCTTAATTTTGGTATAAAATAAATTTACTAAAAAGTGACACTTAAATAAATGCCTTTACAAATTTAAAAAACGAAAAAAAAAATTTAAACTATTTCTTGAAAATATCATATTCTTGTATACTTTAACAATTTTTCACTCTAGAATAATACTTACCTACAGATTTCAAGAGGGTAAAGTTATTTTATTTTATGTCAAATGATTTTTGAAAGACATCCATGTTAATATTGTTACAATAATTTTTGATTTGTTGCTCATATGAAAATGGAAGTATCGTACTGTAAAGTAAACTATTACCTTCATTGCATTTTAATTTTGACGGCAGTGATGACAATTGTTGTAGCATTTTATCAATTTCGTCTCTACTTTGCTCGTTCATATTCATTTGAAATATAATTTTGATATACATCACTTTCGAACTTTTCTTTCGGTAATTTTGCAACTTTTCATTCTAGAATATTGATTATACATTTAACGATGGTAAATTTACTTGGTTTTATGTCAAGCGATTTCTGTTTCTGTCATTCTTTTTTTGTTGTTTGTTTCAGTTTCGCACACGATTCTTCTCAGAATATTTTTTACATAGAAAAACCTTCAAGTTTTGGATATCCCATCAATGGCAACAATGTTTGATCTCTGCAAACCACTGTGTTGTTTGAGCATAAGCAGATATTGTACTTGTGGATCATCCTTTCTGTATTAGCATTGGTTTCTTCTTGTGGCCATAATTTTTTATAGTCTGCAGCATTTCTGTGTCTTATTTTGTATTCTCAACATCAATATCTAGCTAGTGCATCGGTTTCTTGATTTTATGTGATAAAAACTTCTAATGTATTACACAATATATATAAATGTTACTCTTGCCCAATCTCGGTCTGGCAACTTGAAGCAGTGATGACAATTGTTCTATCATATTACCTGTCATAGCATATATCATATATCTCATGTGTCATATCATTTACCCCTGTCTCTGTTTTTTTAGCTTTCAATTCATTTGAAATATAATTTTGATATACTATATGAGCAATGCAAAACTAACTATAGTGTTCTAGGGTTCAAATGTTTTTCCACTAGTCGATTTGTGAGAATGTTCCTACATTGGGTGTACAGGTATTATCAACCCCATATACTATATTATATTCTTCAGTGTGTATTTGTCGATTTTCGTTGATCCCCATTGTACTTTAAAGGACAACACGGAAATATTGTCCTAACCTGCCAAAAAACAAATATATCATTTCCAGTATTCCGACCGTAATTTTGTCGTTCAAATCCTTACCAGGTAATGTACATATATCTTTAAATAATGAAAAATTTATAAGCAATTTTTCAAATATTTTTTCTTAGGAGCTATATGAGGTATATACCTTTTCAGTTGATATATCCTGATCTAGCAATTTTGCTTTTCATTTTCCTAACAACCATAAACATTATCATTATATAATAAGGCCTAATATTTTAGTGTTCTAGAATCGTCAATGAATTCCTGGTCTTTAGATGATGTGTTTTTAGCCGCTTAGATTTTATAATTGATTTTATGTACACGTTGTGTACATAAAACGACATGTTTTGTGGCGCCGTGTAGTTTTCAGGACCGCAATATGAAACTTTGATGAGGTATTTGATTCGAATCGTAGAGCGGCTTGTAGTCCGGTGAGTAATTCAAAACAAGTATTTCTTGTTGTTGTTTAAACTATCGCATTGTGAGCAAAACAAACCTGGGTGGGGTTTATTACTTTCGTAGAACAAGTGATCATGTTGTGCGCCAATTTTATTCAATGAATCTGGTAATCCATTGCAACTAGGCTATATTTAATTTCATTAGGGTACAATACATTTTAAATTTTTGATCTCCTACACAAGGGTTTTCATCTCTTAGATGGGCTTTGGTTAGTGGAGTGACAAATATAATTATATTGAAAATTGCATTTAATTGTAATTATTAATTGTAATTTGTAATGGTCAACACACATTTTGGTTTATGTGATGTGTATTTTGTTTTGATGAAATAGCTCATAAGTCCCGACCGACTGTTTTGGAGGCCAAAATTGAGCTTTCCACGCTCGTGTCGTCGATCTTATCCCCTGTTGTTTAGCGTAAACTACCCCTTGAGGTGACGTGCCTATTGTGGCATCGCATGCGGTAGTGTGTTCGATTTTAGTGACCCAAGGGTGAATATCTATCCAGCTAAATTTAAGGCTGAAAGTATGCATTCTTCATCTTCGATATTACGTAGTCGGCAAACACGATGTTTGATCGGTCTGCAAATTAGGATCCCACCAGCTGCTTTTTGGTACTGGTATTGAAAATTTTACAATTTGCAATGCGAACAAGGCATATT
>JAQFYB010006255.1:0-12558 GCA_034694085.1 Pogonognathellus longicornis | reverse complement strand
ATTTATGTAGCTGTCTCTCAGCAGCTACAGACAGCTTACAATTGGGACCTAGTAAATCATTCATAAATTCATAAATATGTTAACTAATAGGGAATTAATTAATGCTGCTCATTCACAAATAATCAACATCAAAACGAAAGAACAATAATAAATCTACATTTTGTTTATGCAAGTAAAAAGTTTTAAGTATTACCAAGCAAAATATTAATATCGGCCAAACACAAGAACTAAACGCACATCACAAACAAAAATGGTCAACCGGAACCGATGTTGATGTGACGAATATTATCGTAATCGTGAAGGGCAGAATTTTGAGTTTGACAAGATGACAACAATCAACAATATTACAAACCAAACACACAGAAAAGGAGAAAAGTGAAGTACAAAGTTAGAGAGGCGGTTGTTTCTTCATTCTTGTTTGTCAAGTTTATTTCCGGTTAGTTGATGGCTGCGAAAATGTGAAAAAGTTTGTTGACTTTTAGCATTTTAGAGATCTAAAGCACAAAAAAATATTTACCAAAAATAGCGGAGCAATTTCACGCAGTCGGTCTCCAGAAATTAGATGTCAGAAGAATAATCAAAATTCGGTTTATTATTATTTCCGCTATTTATGTTTAGCTTTCTTTGGTCCGATGTCCAAATAAGGCGCTTGCCCAAAGAACCCGCTAAATTACAAATATATGTTTTTTGCACATCATAATACATGTGCTCATGGCTCTTGCCAATTAATTAAAGTTGACTTCCGCTCTGTGTCTACGGACGGATAGAAAATCAACAGTTTTTATTTGTTACATTCTATATCAAAAATTCCAATCAAAAATTGACAAATAGTGAGTCGTGTTAGACAAAAGACAAGGTTGTGTGTGTTCGCTTTTGTAAAGCCAAAAGCTAAAAATCAAAATACAAAGTCAAAAGTACAAAGTACGTGTGACGTGTGTCGGAACTCGCAACAAAAATATTCTTTTCACCTTTGAGTCAAGGTTCAAGAAGAAAAAAGCAAAAATTTCATTTATGAAATGAATGATCACCTTCAACCGTCTCAACATAAATATGATTGCCTAAAGAAAACTATTAAACAGGTAAACAAAATTATGCCTATTGTTAATAGGGGATTTTTGATCGAACTTTTGCAAAACATAGGCCCATAGGCCCCTGGAGGGCCTGTGTACTGCATTCTGTATTAGAAGCGTTCCCACAGGGGACTTCGGACTTAGCTTAGATCCTGAAAGCCAGACTCCTCTGGAACCTTGCCCCCACAAGTGGGTGGAGCCAGCCAGAGTCTCCTGGAAAAATTTCATCTTTATAATTTTCCGAAATGGAATGGAATGAATAATTCAATTTAAATTGACTTAGTTCCACATAATATATGATCGATGGTAGTACCTAATATTCAGTTTCGAGAGTGGCAAAATCGGAAAATAATTATCATACTCAAGACATTTATAAAAAATGTATACAATATTTTTAATACCTAAATAGAGATATTATGCATTTTGTTTATGAAAATCCTAAATTGGACATACAAGCGTCCGCTTGTAGCGTATGAATTATTTTTTTTAGCTTGACATAGAACAACATGTGATACATGAGATTATCAAGTACATTCACTACATATACATAAAAAGTAACACACTTCTTTCATTCAGTACGATATGATATAAGCGTGTGTGTAGTGTGTTGGTAATTCTATGATTCACTACAATATATACCAATTTTAATTTATAATTTCCTTCCTGAATTTCAGAGTTGAAACCATTATAATAAGCAGTCCATAACTCATAAATTCATATCCACTCTGGATTTTGGGTATAAAGCAACAAATATACATAAATAAACAACCTCCTTGAACCTACGTTTTTACTAAATTACCATTATAGTGCGTCATACCATTATGCGACTAGAAATTACAATCCTTTACAGTTTATGTTTCACTTCACTCACAAAAATAACGTTATTGAGCACACGATAAGATTGGAATTTGGACTTGCATTGTCTATTGTTATTATGATAACAATTTGTATCTGTCAATCAAGCATAAAAACTAACTGACTGAGTTATGTTATGTACATACAGTCCAGCATACAGTCTTTTAATTTACGTAAGTAAAACATATAGTTTTGTCCGTACGTATACAAATATTTTGTCCATTGCCCTTCGTTTGCCCGTCTCTTAACGCATCCCTCTAGTCAGGGTGACAAAAGTCACAATTCTCACAATCCCCCTTAAATCGTTAGGATTTAGGATCCAGTTGGGACCTTTGATATAGAGAATCCATGGTTAATATTTTTTAAATGTGACTAATATTATAGAGGTAGATCTACATATTTTATCTCTATCTATAAGATTTGTCATGTACAGCTTCAATCATAATAGGTTCTATTTATGTTTCAAGTCAAGCTATATTATAGTAAATATGTACTAACTTTGCTTTTTTATTCAGGTTTGACTGATCAGCAGTTAGCGGAATAAGCTGCCGAGCATGGTGGATGGTTGTGTGGTGTTTTGGAATTAACTTGCATGTTGCATAATTTTTGCAGTTTGTTGCTGTTGAGTTGGAAGTTGAAAGGGCAGCTAGGGCAGCCTTTTGTAATATTTACGTAAAGAGAAAAGTAATTACTGTAATTAGTAATCTCATTTTTGTATTTATGATATACAGAATAATACGTGATTTTTCTTATTGTATGGAATATTTTTCGTATATATTTATATAGGTACGAAACGTGTAGATTTTTCAATAAAAGACAATTTCTCACATTACAAAGCGCATAGACTAGCAAAATGGACAATATTTTCCACGTCAATGTTCTGTCAATATTTTTTGGCATCGGTAAGTAAATACCTATTAATCAATCACTTTTGATGAATGTAGATTAGTTATTAAAACCACATTATTAGTACCTTACCTACATATATATATACTAAATAAATAAAGTGACTTTTTCTTTTTTGACAGGCACATGGCTTTGTGTTAACGGTCTGTGGGTAGAACTTCCGTTACTCGTCCAAAAACTTCCTGAAGCATGGAACTTGCCATCCTACATGACTATCGTTGTACAAATTGCAAATCTGGGACCACTGTTGTACACGATTTTAAACTCATTTTTCCCTAGAATAATTACAGAAAAACGCAGCATATATTTTGTAATGACATTAGGACTGACCGCAAACATTCTGTTGGCCCAGTTTTGGCAAGAAACGACATCAGTATTTGGAACTGAACATTCTACGGCCTTTTTAAGTAAGTAACGCATAACTTACAATGTTTTTAAGTGCTATTATTTTATTAATTCTTATTTTATGAATGAATGAATAGTTAAACCCTTTACAAGCATGTTCAATGTACAAGCATCACTTAATTTTTGCAGTTCTCGTCTTTTTTCTGGCGTCTGTGGATTGCTCAAGTCGTGTGTTGTACCTTCCATTCATGGCTCAATTACAAGCATCGTACTTAAATTCGTTTTTCGTCGGTGAAGGCCTTAGTGGATTCGTACCAAGCATATTTGCTTTGATTCAAGGTGTGGGTGGCAATCCTGAATGCCGTAACAGTACCGACGGAAACGGAACAATTGCATACACTCCTGATCCGTTGTTTTCAGTGGAAATATTCTTCTATTTGCTGTTTGCAGTAACATTTGCAAGTGGAATCGCGTTTTACTTACTAAATTATTACCCTGTTGTTGAAAATGCTTTGGCTGTGAAAACACTATCGCCTGAATCCAGAGGTGTTTTAATGAGCTCAGCAGAAACTCCATTTTATCAATCAACTTCTAACTCCAATTCTCCGGAGAAATCCCGAAGGACGATCTATAATGTCCAGTCAGATATGTCTCCCGTTGTAATTGTGACCCCAGAAGATTTTAATCCTCCCCAACTTGAGGAGAAAAATAGATATAGCATGTCAAAATCCGTATTTATATACTTATTATGCAACCTTGCTATAATTTGTGCCTTAGCAAATGGAGTTTTCCCATCTATACAATCATACTCGTGCCTTCCTTATGGGAATGTTGTTTATCATTGGGCTGTGACATTGTCAAATATAGCTAACCCGGCTGTATGCTTCCTTGGGTTTTACATACCTACCCCAACAAGAAAATCAATTGCAATAGTAACAATATTTGCCTTTCTAACGTCTGCTTATGTTATGACAACTGCTGTTATGAGTCCAAGCCCTCCTCTGGTGGGAACATTATCAGGAGAAATATTATTGGTAACTCTTGTTGTTTCTTTTATTAACTGCACAATGTTCTAGTTATTTGCAAATTCGATTAGTTGTACAGAGCTGAACTTTTCGGTAAAAACTGTATCGTTTCTCATTCATTCATTTTTGTTTATAGGTTATGTCATGGATTTTACTCGTTGGCTTTTTTACGTACGTGAAAGTTTCAATTGCGACACTACTTCGTGCAGAAGGTAAACGTGGATTATTTTGGTGTGGATCAGTAACTCAGTTTGGATCAGCGATTGGGGCTGTTACGACTTTCTTCATAGTAAATTTTGCAAATGTATTTGAAGGTTTCTATCCCTGTGCGTAAGGAATATAGAACAATTATAATGCAAAACTTTCGTAAGTTTTAATTCAATTTTTTGGGATATAATATTTAGATTTATACATGGTAAATGGTTGTGTTTTATTTGTATTTGACAGAATTTTATGTACTTATAGATACTGTGATATATGAATAGTATAGAGGTGCTAAGAACTGATGTGAAATAATATTTTATTTATGACTATAGTAGTTTTGTGGAAATAAGATTGAAATTTAACTTTTAAAATTTTTAAAAAGACACTATTGTTCCTCGACTATCGGATGGATTCATGCTTATATAATATTATAATTGTTCTATAAAGATTTCGGGAAAAGATTTTACTTACCGTAAGAATTAAATCATAGTAAATTAGTATATTTATTGTTATGAATGGTTCGTGTAATATTTTACGCAACCATCTTTATAATTATTCTCAATCACAATCTCTCAATTAATTTAACGGATTTTTTACATTAACTGAAAGTGTTATGATTTATTATGATTCAATAGTATGACAACAATCTGTTCTCAAGTTACTGTGTTAATAGGCAGTCATTAAATGTAATGCCAGTCGTTCATGAGTAGTATTAAATGATTTCTATTAAATAATTGAGATTTCAGAGCATACATTTTGTGTCAATGACTTGTTCATATATCATGATGTATTGTGTACCTACTTAACCTACCTGTTATCTGCAGCAAACATAGGGACTGAATTCTACCAAAGGCAAAATCGAAATGGGATGTTGCGGATCAAAAATAAATCAAAAATGTAAACTAACTGTGCAGTACTATTTGTAAAGAACATTATAAATTACATTATGTATTAACATGGTTTAGTTTCTATGGACTACTTCACAGTTTGTTTACAATTTTGATTTATTTTTGATTATTTTGATCCGCAACATTTCATTTCGATTTTGCCTTTGGTAGAATTCAGTGTCTGTTTATTGCAGGTAACATTACCTAAACAATTTTCTACTACAAGGTTTAACAAAAAACTGACTCTTTAAAAGAGGACATTATGTTATCATTGTATTAGATTTGTTCTGTAGGTACACTAACCAGCTTACTCTGGCTTTTGTATGCAACAGAGCTACTTATTTTTGTACTCGTAGTATCTTATTTTGTTATTTAAATATTGTATGTCTGTTTGAAGTTTGAACTGTACTAATAAGGTTACACCATCTTATAGGCATTACAGTATTATCTATGTAGAAGCAGACGGTATATTGTAACTTTACATTTAGGCCGGCGACTTTGCATCACGCATCATTTGCATCTGAAATAATCTGAATATGATCCCATCGTTAAAAGTTTATCAGATTTTTTGTATCAGTGACAATCAAAGTGCCTTCAACCTTACCAACTTGATTATTTATTTCTTTGATTTGCTGGAAACCAATAGTTCTGAGAGCAACATTTTTACCAAAAAATGCTCTAGTAAGATTAAATGCAGGAAATTAAAACATTAGTAAACCATCATCGTTCAAGGTTAGCAGTTGAGGACTTGCGAATAGGCAACTTAAGTAGCTTTTAAAAGTTCAACCCCAGATACTGTGATGTCTGAAGACGATGGCAAACCAAAAATTACAAACCCAGATGAAGAGTTGCTGCACAGAAGAAAAAATTTTGGTAAGATTATTTTTTGTATCCCTAATAATCTAATACATTTGCGTAATTTTAATTGTGGTATAAGTGGTATTATTATAATGGTTACAGTTACGTTACATAAGTTTAATGTTTTATTGCAGCTCAAAGACGTTCTTTAAGTGAATATGCAGTATCTCTTCCAAATCAGCCTGAAGACTTGTCCGGTGTACATCCTTCGGATGATCGTTTTCATTTCTTTTCAAAGGTGTTTTTATAATAATAAAATATGACTGAAATGCATTTTATTTGCGTACAATATGCAGATTACCATTTTCTAAACAATGGTTTTGTTCGAAATGAAATATATAGGGCAGAGATTTTCAACCTAAACAAGCTAAGCATCATTACACGCCTGAGGAACTTCAGGTTTTACAAACTTACGAAAGCGCAGGAATTCTTCCCTCTCAAACTGAAGTATATCGACAATGGCTCGAAAATATGCCAGCAAGGTAAAAATTATTGTTGATATTTTGTAAATAAATTAAAATTAAGTTTAAATTGTGTATAATGAATTTTAGAGCCGAAAGAGAGTCCTGGTTAGTAATCAGTTTGATAGCAGTGATAATAGGGTCGTTGGCTTTTGTCATGAAAGAAACTTGTGAGAAGCTTCAGATATTTTCTAACCCTTTCGTTGAAGGATATGTTCAGGTTTGTCGAAATTATAATTGTACTAGCCTTGCTATTTATGCTTTAGATTGTGTAGGTAAAGCTACGCTTTAAAAGATGTCATTAGCGAAAATACTATAATAATCATTATCGTTATCTTTCTCATTTTAGCGAGGACAAACGTTTAGACTGTGGATGTATTATTCAGGAATAAGTTGTACGTTTGCAGCATTTGCTTCCTTAGTTGTGGTGTACATCTGTCCTTTTGCAGCAGGTAATTTTATTAAGCCAAAATATTTTTAACCTGTTAATTTACTGACGGTGATGTGACTTTTAGGATCTGGGTTACCTGAGATAATTGGAGTACTGAATGGAGTCGTGGTAAGTTGTAGCAAACATTTGATTATTACGATTATAATATATATTTGATATTCAAATATTTTCATGGGCAATTTTGGGGTATTTTCTTTGACCAGGTGAGAAACGTGTTAAGTTTCAAAACTCTTATAATCAAAATCCTATCGTGTATTTTCACGGTACTCAGTGGCCTTCCTGTTGGGTTTGAAGGACCTATGATTCACATTGGGGCAATGGTTGCAGCTTGCATGTCACGACCCGTAACATGCTGTAATGAAAACTATTATGTGGAGCAGGAAGATCAACAAAGGAAGGGGGGAAAAAGTAAAACAGGGTGTATTCAGTGTGGAATCTGCGGAAGTATTAAAGATGTCTGTCGATATCGGGATTGTCAAGAGAGGTATAAATTATAAACTCTTATGTGTGTTAATTCATGATTTGATAACTGAAATTACGATCTTTGTTTATTTATTTGTGTTTGTTAAAAAATTAGATACTCGCTTATTTGTGTTGGAGCTGCTGCAGGAGTGGCGTCTGCATTTAGTTCTCCTATAACAGGACTGACATTTTCAATGGAGGAAATGTCATCATACTGGTCAAACAGTCTTACTTGGCAAACATTTGTTTGTTGCATTCTTGCTAGAAGTACGACGGAGTTGCTCAGGAGTATTGCTGGTAGCATTGAACATTGGGAACCTGGAGAGAAACTCAAGATTTTCGAATTGACAGAATCAGCACTTTTCGATGTATGGATTAAGTTTCTTCTGCGTTAATATTATAAGGATTTTTTTTGTTTTAATGATAAATTAAGACCAATACTATATTTTTATTTTATTTTCTCAGATGAAAGAAATTTTAGAACTTAATGTTGCTGCATTCATTCCTGCGGTAATTATTGGTATTTTGGGAGGTCTTTCAGGAGCTCTGTTCATATTTATTCATCTGAAAGCTTCCAAATTCAGACGCAGAGTGTTAGCAAACGTTGAACGACCAGAAATTTTGAACTTGTTAAAAGTTTTGGAACCTGTTGTTATTGCGGTAATCAATTCTCACTTACACCATAATGTTTTAGAGTTTAATTTTTACCTTAATCTTTTATATTTTTAGCTTATCTGTTCTTCTTTAATTATGGGAGTTATGCCTTATTTTCCCTGCCATTCTACCAATCATAATCAAACAATATCAAGCCGGTACGAAGGAAAATATTTGAAGTTGAGGTCATTCCAATGCGACCTACCAATCAAAACACATTTTAAAGATAATATGGTTGAACAGTCTGGGATGTATCACGAAGGTAAACTTGATTGCTATCCTTGATTCATTAGATGTATTGAAATTATGTTACTTACCTATCTATATTATAGTAGAACACAATTTATGATTTTAGGGGCAACCCTGTTGTTTGGTTCTTGGGAGCAAATGTTAAGAAACCTTCTATCGAGAAGAACTCACGAATATTTCGAGTTTCCTGTTCTTGTTGCCCTGCTGGTTTTTTTCTGTGTTTTCTCCAGTTGGACAGCAATGACCAGTATATCGAGTGGACTGCTTATACCTCAACTGTATGTTTTAAATGTAATGAAAATCTTGTAAAAACAATTAAAAGTCTAAAATACCTAATGATAATATTTATTGTGAATTCTATAGAGCTATTGGAGCGCTATATGGGCGTTTACTGGGATATTTAACCTTCAAAACATTTGAGTCTATAATTGATTTACATGAGAGGCATACGTGGGATTGGCTTGATCCAGGAGCTTTTGCCCTACTAGGAGCTGCGTCATTTATGTCTGGAACCTCTAGACTACCAATAACTTCAGTTGTTATGCTGGTATGTTTTAATGCAATCGTGATCACGATCTAAATGAATGAATTAAAATCAGTATAATTATCAATGGACTTGTTTCAGGTTGAAATGACAAATGATATTAACATGTCGCTGCTTATCATGATTGTTGTAATGTTGTCAAAGTTTATTGGAGATATGTTCACACATCCTTTGTACCATTCAGTTCTGGAGTTGAAGTGCATCCCATACTTAGAATCAGATTTAAAAGTATATCGAAAAGGAAAAAAGTAAAATAGAGATTATGTACTACTTATTTTTACTTCATTTATTTATTTAATCTAGCAAAGTTGATTAACAAATTCATTCAATATGTTTTGTAGATTGAACTTAGAAATGTTTCGTATAGCGGATGTGATGGTTACACCAGTTGACACAGTAAATGTTAACGAATCGATTGCAGTCCTGGCTAATTTGATTTTAGATACTAACCATGGTGCTTTTCCGGTGGTCAGATCAAACGATAATGGTCTTGAGAGAACGTTTTTAGGTATCATTACTCGGTAAATGCAATATGATACTTCTTACTTCTCGTGGCCATGATCAGTGTTAGTAAGTCTATACTTTTTAAACCCTTTTCTTTACAGTCTGGAACTCAGCATACTACTGACTAAAACAAATACATTTGATGCAAAGGAATTGCGTAAAGAAGACATAGATCGCATTCGCATATCGTATCCTGAAGTGAGCTCATTATATCAATTAATATGTTGAAGTATTACCTACATAATACACTAAATGTAAGTTTATAAAACGAAGTAGTATTTTTATCTCAGTGTTTTATGATTTGTTATTATTTTATTTTAGTATAGTTCCAACAAACTGAAAGATACCATCACGGCTAACGCTATATTGAATAACTATGTCACAAATATTTCCTTCCGGTCTCTCTATGTGAATCTGGTAAATTTTTTAATTATTATTATTAACTAACTACACATAATTATTAACGGGCAATAGAGAAACAAAGAAAATTTCCAACAAAATCTCATGAGATAGTAATACAATATCTGATCATGCTAAAACTTACTGTTTATTTTGATTTTTTGCAGTTACCGTACATTAATACTTCATCTCATTCAATACCGAAGAGTTTTTCTCTTCACCGTGCGTACAGATTGTTTCGGACGTTAGGACTCCGCCACTTGGTTATTACGGACGACAACAATCAAGTTGAAGGGATAGTTTCACGAAAAGATCTCATGGGATTCTCTGTAGAACAAAAAATTAACGGTTTGATGGAAAATAAGAGGAGACAAAGATTGATTCCGGGTTGTTCCACAGCACTTCCTTCACAACGCCACATCGGGGAGGTTGCAAGTGCTCCGGGTTTACAAACCATTGAAGGTAGCGAAGACGAGTTGGAGCTGCCATAAAATCGTCTTGAAGTGCGACTCCCCTGCTAAAATACAGACTAATTGTGTTTGACATTCTTCGAAGAACCTTAATGAGATTTCTACAGATAAATGAAATTATTTTTGCATGACATGTATTTAGCTTTAACCAAAGTGAATTGTTGCTTTGTTGTTCTTGTTGATGTTAAGTTTTTCTGTTGAATTGTATTGCGTTAAGTACTACAGAATGTTTCTTTAAAATGAATGCAGTATCATAGATGAAATGCAAGGTAATATTGGTTATAATAAATTATCGCATTATTCGTACACACAACATTAACAAAAGAAACCGCGACTCGAGAGTTCTTCCTTGTACCGCTTACCTATATACTAATGCATATTAGCTGAGAGTGCATGTACACACACTTTATACAGATGTACTGTATTCTTCTCATATTGTAAAAGTCAAGAATAGAAAAAAGGATAATAGAATAGGAGCAGGCAAGAGATCGGTCGATGAACTAAGCGTGTCACATAAGCAGGTATGTTACTTTTTACTTGCGATAGCTTAATGCACATCTACCTGCTTTTAACAGGCTGTGTACATGTGCCAAAGATGTTGCTTTTTTCTGGAGCATGAGTTGACCTATGAAGTCAATATCGTGACTCTTTCCAAAGAGACACACCCAGACTTGCAAAGAAGAATGCTTTCAAAAAGCAGATGATGAGAATACAGGTATCTTTACAAACTCTACATGCACAACACAAATGAAATAATAAATAAAGCTCAAGAGCTGCTTATACTTTGACGAGTCTTCTTTATTACCAAAATAAAGTAATCCTGCCAATCTCAATAGAACCCGAGACAGGTTGATTTCATGCTTTATTCTCTATCATTAGCATCATCCCATCTCGTCTGCCACTTCCCCCGCTCACAAATGCTAAAACCTTTCTAACAACTTCTTATAACAAGTTGTGTAAGTAATAAGAGTATAAGAGTATTATTACTTATTACTAAATAAATTAGAACCTACAATTCAATTTCATGAACTCAATTTAATAGCTATTAAAAATCATTAGGTAGTTTGAGTTTGAGTAAAGTACATTATTTTAAGTAGGTACACAGTACACATTATACTGTATCGTTTATTAATAGTTTTACCATGCTACTTTTACTAACACACTTCATACGTGTAATATCATGCAATGAAATCATATGCAGATGTCATTATGAACAAAAGACAAATTGCCAAATGGTTGGTGGGATTTATGATGATTGGACCATACTGTTGCTTTATGCATGCAATAATAATAATATTTTATTATTACATGATATCTATTAGTAAATATTATGCTGATTTGGTTTCGCTTCGATCGATTGGAAAGTGAAAACAGACTGACTTCCTTATTGTAGACACTTTGCCATCACAATAGCGCAGCAACATGCAATAATAATAATTGGCTGCAGTTGTTTTGTGTTGTGGTATCTTTTAAGAAGATGAATCTTTGTAACGAGAGTAGGTAATCTCTTGAAATTACAAACAATGGAATTTTTCCTTTGTGTACGTATATCGCTCTTGTAGTGGCGTCAGTTCAGTGGCGTACGTAGATAGAGAGTATCTTCGTCGTGCATGATTCATGTTCATCCATACACAAAATGTAGTCCCCACAATAATTGTTATATTGCTTCATGCTGTAAATGTGCATGTGCAGATTAAATTGAATGATACATATAGTGACTGTCTGACAAGAACAATACTCTGACGAACGATAACAATAGGTACAAGAGGAAAGTGAAGATGTAGTGTCATTATTATTGCCGAGAAGAAACCATTTCATTTCAAAGTAACCTACAAATATGTTGCAATTCACTATTTCTTGACTTCAAGCAAGTAAACACCAAATACTAGGTATTCCAGAAAATGAAGCAACACTAACCTACCTATACATCTTTAAGAAAATAAGGAATTTTCCACAATAATATTTATTTAATTGGATCAAATCTGAATAAATCAAAATAACATCTGAAAACGTACATCAAAAGGAGTTATGTACCTAAGTGCACATGGTGTGTGCTTGATTAAAAAACAATTACTTATGTACAATGCATTTTAACTTAATTACCTACTAATAAGAGCATGCATGCTGTCGTTGCTCAAGCTACCTTCTGTATTAAGAGGTAAGGAAAATAGGATTTTTAGCACCAAGAAAATTGAAGCCTGTTTTTTTCACCAA
>JAQFYB010006254.1:0-12559 GCA_034694085.1 Pogonognathellus longicornis | reverse complement strand
CGACACTAGACTACAAATAAAAACTTGTGAAGTGTACTTACAACGGAACATGTGCTATTTGTATCTTCACTAGACTATCAAATACCGAAATATTGTACAACCATCAAACAACAAACATTTTAAACTATAACTTTGTCGTGAATCCTTATTGAGAGAGAACGAGAGAAACCGTTTTTTCAGCCACAGCAAAGGCCACTATGAATGAATATTTAGAAGGAAAACAGTGAATTATACGAAATAGGAATAAAAACTTTCAAGAAGTTGGATAAATTGTTGAAAGCATAGCAAAGTTACTAAAAATACTTTACTTCTCTGCAGCACCAACATATTTAGAATTGAAATTCTTATTATCCTACAGTGAAATCTCTTTAAACTACAAACTATCAAAATGAAAGTGTTCGTGCGATATAGAGGAAGGATGTACATGCATGATTTAACATTGTTCAAGATCATGGTAATGCTTATGATTGCGACTGAGGAAATCATGCAGACCATGGGAAACCCTAACTATTACGCAAGTGAAATGTGCAAATGTCCGGGTTATATTAGGGGTGATAATAATATTGCTAAACCACTTGAACCTGTGAAACTCAATGGCGAAGTTAATGCCGACTGGATTAGAATGGTGGATAAACCGAAAACAGAAACAACTAAAGATGAATCAGGCCATATAACATACGAGCACTCAGCAGTATTTGTGTTTCAAGATAATAATGGCTCAGATGTAAAATGGAACTTTCACACTTACGAAGTATTCATGCAGGCTTTAAATGAATACGGACTCCCTTTGGGGAAATGGAGTTGGTTTCACGATGAAGCAAACCAAGGAATTTACAATAAAACATCAGAATTTAATGAGACGTGCAATAAAAAACATGCTTTAGATGGAGAATCCACTCGCCCCATAGACTACACTCATTACAATAAAGAAAACTCCTCCTACGCTTCTATTTCTTGTCCACGGTTCCGTGCTAAGTTCTCAGACGACGATTTTGAACAGGTTTGATTATATTACTTCCACCCTTCGAAACTTAAGCCTATCTCTAACACTCCTACCATACTGCCTTTTGAACGAGTGTTTTATGTACAAGCACGTATCCACTAAAGGTGATGAAGGTGTTCAAGCACCCCCCAGATTATAGAAGCTAACACTACATATTATTGCTATTTTTAATTATATCTAATAAAACCCGAAAAAGTGATTATTTTGATGTAAAGTACAAAAGGTAGCAAAAAATATTTTCGCGCTACGAGCGCATTTTCTGCATTTTACGTTGATTTGAGCCCAAATTGAGTCAATTTTTGTCAATTTCTACGCGCGATAATGATTTATTGCTCATTTTGGAAGTTTACCATCCACAAAATCAGTTTCTGGATAAGCATATGGCCTGGGGCAAAACTAGTTTAACGAGAAACTCTTTAATACATGTTGGTGTGTTGGGTGAATGTATTATATGTACTACTGTGTATAGTATTATAGGGCAAAATAATAACATCGTCTTACACCAAGCAAAGCACCCCCGCTGGAATCCTAGTTACGTGCCTGATTGTGATTATGTACAGGGCTAGGCATAATAATAATAATGGTTTTATTCAAGAATTCTGTTTTTTGCAACAAAACAAACTTTTATGACTTTTGCGTTGAAAATTCTACTTTTTTTCGTAAATCTTTAAAAAGTTTGAAAATTGTCATTCACGGTTTGGGATGATATTTTGTGGGTTTGTCAAGAATTTGAAGCTTAACACAGTTGAGTAGTTTTTCAAGAAAAGTTTACAGAAAAAATTCAACCATAAATTCCCCTTACCAATTTTTTAACCCCATATTTGATTTTCAACCGATTTCGATGAAATTACTACACCTGAACTCGCAAAAAGATTATCTACTAAACAGTGTTGAGTGAATAATGAATTCGCTGGAACCCCCTGGGGTAAGCTGGATATAAGTAGACAATCATTATGTCAGACCCTGTACATTGATTAAATCCATTATCGATATAAATGGACAGTTGACAGTTGCTTTGTTGCATGCTATTAATATGTATATGATTTTATTTTTCAATGGAGTAGACTGATGTGCCAAATATGTTTCATTATTCATCTCTAACCACTGAGCCCCGCGTCAAGTTTTGTGCCGTATGGAAGTTGAAAGTGTCAAATTCCCGATACTTTAAACCCCGCCCTGGTCCTGACGAAGCCGGTGCTAATGTTCATTTTGTGTAAGTAGAGAACAAAATAAATCTAACCTTACTACCTATTTTGTTTACTTGTATAATGTAATGCTCGAATCTAATGTCAACGACGACTCACCGAGAAATATCATCTGCAGATTTGAAGTGAACTGGGGACAAACAACTTCATCTAAGGACAATTATAATCAAGTTTACCTTAACATTACGAGAAATACAGAAATAAACAAAGTTTATTATCAAAAGATGAGTTTTGAACTACAACGGAGTGATTATTTTGAAGAACTGTCAGATACATCAGAATATCATATCAACAATGACTACTACGATCTTGTTTACCATGCTCAAAATCGAACATGTAAAGCTGGTTTCAAAATCCCGATATCTATTCCACTTAAATTTAAAAGTTATTCATATCGTTTGTATTATCCGGATATTCCTCGTAGGTCACTTGACACAAGTGTCAAGGGGCAACTTTCTATTGCCTCGAATCCTGTAAAGTACAAAGAGTGTTTTACATTTGAAGCATATCCTTTACCAGCACGGAAGGATAATATTGAAGAAGTTCATGTATTATTTCGCCATTACCCCGATCTCTCAAAATCCTTACGTTGCAGATTTTTACGAGCCACTGAAATCACATTGCAAGTCTATCATACACCTATTAATTTTCCCATTGGAAGGGGACAACCAAAAGGGTCATGGAGATTGTCGGATCAGACAACTGAAACAGAAAATCGCTGCACAGGCGAAGACGCACAATCGTCACACTTGGCGCCGGATGTCTACTACAAATCCTTACCAGCCATTTCGGATCCGACCATAGAGCATGTCTATGATAGATTTAATAATTCATTTTGGAAGCAAAATAAAGACGTAAGTGAGCAAAGTGATCATGATAAATTAAACAATGTGCAACAAAGCTTCGAAGTTTGGGTTGAATTTTTTCTCACATATTTAAATGTCATGTTTTTCTACAAATGGGCCTCCAATCTTTTGTATCAACTATTTAGGATTTGTATCCCACAATGTTGTGGGCTCGTTTTCGAAGTGGTAAAGAAATTGGACTGTGTGCAACTTGGAGTTATATCAAGCCTGATCTGTATTATAGAGCACTAGGAAATAGTTTTTTATTTGTGTAAGCTGGTATTTGAATGCATTTTCATATACAGTTAATTAATTTCTAAATAATTGTCTAATCAGAAGCATGATTTCGATGATATTTTCAGAGCTGAAATCATGGTGTATGACCCACCTGACAAAAGGACCCCTACTATTCTGGTACTGTCGGATGAACTGATTTATGAGCCTAAGCCTAATGTAATGCCCATAGATCAACCTATTGGAAGATGTCACAAATATAGGTCATCGGGCACACTTTCTAGAAGTAGCACAAGTCCTGCGCAGATATCTTATATACAATCAGTGTATTATAGAGCTTGCCTTCACAAAGAGAAGAATTCGGATCTTGATCCTTCGACAGGTGAGCGTATTGACGGCTGTTCAGTGCCCAAATTCAAGGGATACACTCCAACAAATGCACCCTATGTAGAGAATATCACTTTTCCAGGGCCACCTATTCGATATAATAAGACGGTAACAAATTCACAAATAAATAGCTATTACATCTAATACAGATTTTAAATTATTTGTTTGTAGGGCAAATCGTATACTTCCAAAATATAATGTATGTATGTTCAATTTATTCAAGTGTCAAGATATCTCAGTACAATAGTATTGGTCTCCCTCAATCAGACACAATATACAATATGTAAAGACAGAAATAACAAGAACCAAAAAAGTAGTAAATAGCGCTATAAATACATCAGTAAAATAGGTCAAAAAAAAGCAAAATTAGCATTAAAAATCCACCTTTACTTCACAAAACATTTTATTTGATTGTTTAACCCAAGTGTGGAGTTTAATTAGACATTTAATTGATTTAATTAGTTCCAATCAAAGTGTGATAATGAAAAGTCTCTCCATAAAATTGTACTCCAAAGTATATTTTATCAAAAATGAGCACAAAAACCCTAAAATAGCACTTGCTATAGCACTCAAGTAAAAATGCTAGAAAATAGCAGAAATAGCAAAATAAAAATTCAAAATATAGCCTCGTTATGGCATGAGACGTATAGATAAAGTCTCACGATGGTAGCTGCTGGTAGAAAAAAGTAGCAAATACTAGGTATTCCTGTCTCTACTAATATGATATACATACAATTATTTTATTTTGATTATATAGACAACAGACGTGGCAAAGCAAGAAAGAAACCACTTTTACTCCGGATGTAGTAACACTAAAGCTTGTGTTACCTCCAGCAAAAACCAAAATTGTATAAAATCCAGAACTTGTGGGTTGGTTATTGCATACGGAGGTCAAGAAGATACATCCCTTTACAAAAAAGCGGATGAAATTGTGATCGAGATTTATGGCATTGGCAATGCACTCAAGTGGGTTGCAATGGGAATCACAAATGATAAAAAAATGGTTATCCAGTTAATACTATGATACGATTAACATAATTTAAGTTGCTTTTAATTAATTTGAAGTTTGCTGCAGAGGCGTATTCAGGTCACACATTTGGGAGGGGGGCTTGAAAAAACATTGGTTATTATAGGGGCCAAATTCAGTATTAATTAAATAGTATGTCAAATTCACGCGTAGCGCGAAAATTGATGCGTTTTTTGCAGTTTTATGGCAAAAATAACCTATGTTTTGGGATTTTGGGAGAAACCTGATTTCATTCAATGTTAAGATCGAAAATTGGGGGTGGGGGCTTTGGGCCAATAGTCTATACTGCATAATTATTGCTATAATGCTTTTTGCATAGGGGTCGGATTATGTGGTCGAATGCTGCAGCGAAAGTGGTAATATTTCCATTTATAATTCGTGGAACGTGAAAGCAAAAGGAAATGAAGAAAAAAGCAATATTCGCCAGGTACATAATATTCAATAATATACTTCTACCCGTTAAAAAATTATGCTAGCCCATTATCATGTTGTCTAATATCAGTAATTTTATGTGACAAATATTTTATTTCACATACAAGACGAAAGACCAAGGGACGGAAGGTGTGGTTCGTTTGGTGAAAGGGTTCTATAAGGATTCGAATATTTATTGCAAATTCTACATAAAGGAATCATTCTCTCGAAGACCTAGGCATGAAAATAAAACTTACCATTTCAATTTGCTGAAAGATTCGTACTACCTTCTCATAGCCAGTGGAGACGGACTAGTTAAAGAAGGAATCGATGGTATCTGGACAATCTTTTCAAGAATATATCCATTGACACAATAAATGTACAACACTATATTTAAGTTAAACATTTATTTAACAGGAAATATTAAGCGTCACGATCCAGACAGGGCTGTCGTTTCCGGTGAAAAAGTAAACTTAGGAATACGTTTTTCGGTATGTTTGATAGTATTATTAAATGTAAAACAGTTCAGTATCCCGCATTGCCAGTTGGCAGCAACAAAATACAAATCACGTTATAAATATTGCTTAGAACTAAGTTCTGAATATTCTATAATCGCTATTATTATTATCGTGGTTATCAAAAACTGTAAATACTAAATACTAGAGGTGCGACCAAACCCGAACATGTTTGATGTCTTTATTTACTTGATAACACATCGACAGCTCTAGACTGATATCTCTCAGGTATCACAATAAATTCATCTCCTCTTTACGGAAAGCTGTTTGGTGTTCGGTTCGGCCTGTTGGGCCACTAATACCGAACAAGAGAGCAAATCCCGAACCCGAACAGTGTTCGAGCCGAACCTAAGCGAGCCCAAACACAAAAAACGTGTTCGGTCTCAAAATAAATAACTAATTATTTGGTTTGAATGAATAAATGAACTTCAGTTATTTCAGAATATCATGTAGTTTAATCAATTTTATCACATTCTGAGTAAAATATCTACATGAGGCATATAACAATACTATCTCGAACCGAAATGAACAAAATTATTTTCTGGCCGAACCGAACCCTAACATTACTTTCATAGGCGTACCCAAGGTGTTTAAACACATTGGACGTACCGAACCAGAACCTAATCCGTACGGTCGCACCTCTACTAACAATAACTACCTATATCAACCCCTACCAACTACCATGCATTTTTCAATTGGAAAAATGTTTGTACTGTTGGTAAATAATTTGCACGCTTGTAATTAATTAATGATTACTTGCAGCCCACACTTTCACAACTGACGAGTTTGAATGTTCATGGATATATTTTGACATTCGCTTGGTTCATTTTTCTGCCAATTGGGATGTTTGTGGGAAGATACATGAAAGAGACCAACAGAAATTACGTCGTTTTTAATGTAGAAGTCTGGAAATTTGTGAGTTTATTCAACTTCTTCGAAAGTTTGAAAATGGTTTTAATGTTATAAATGCTGTGCCAATATAAATGGTATTATGAATGATTGACATAAAATGATCTGTAGGTTCACATAGCCTGCATGTGCATCGGTTATTTCCTCATTTTCGTTTCCCTGGTATGTCACATATACGGAAGGTTTGGGTGGCAAAGGACTTATGAGAGCGGTTTCCACACAACAATGGGTTGGATTATCGAATGCAGCGTTGTATTAATTATGATCACTGGATACATCCTAGCTAAAGACATAGGAGATGAAGGTTTTGACTGGGTTCAATTTTCACACGCCTTTTTTGGACACTTTGTCTACATAGGTGGATGTAAGTGTGCAATGAAAACATTCTTCCGATATTTTAATATACCTTTTTTAGTAAATGAATAATTTGCAGTCTCATTTTCTAACTTGTTTACAAATGACAATTTCAGTGTTCATGTTCTACTTTTCATCTTCAAGCTTGAAATTCTCTGAAATGCCGTGTTCGTTATCCTATTGGGTAATTGCATGGATTATAATATATTCACTCCTGCAAGTTCCGATCTGGGTAAGAAAATATACAAAAGTTTAAAAATCACACAATAGGGTTTAGCTTTCTTAGAAGTCTAATTATTTTTAGCTTCATTATTGCTGGTTGGATCATCTTTACTTCAATGGATGGGCAGGGATCAGCTCAAGCGTCTTTGTTTTCAATACACTGACGCTTAAAAACACTACGGATACTGACGCACCAGTAACTATGATATTATTTTTTCAAATCAATTTTAATTGCAGGTATTCTGTAATTTTGTAATGTAGTGATGATTTAATTTATTTTAGGGAGCGATGGCACGAATAATAATGACTCTTGTCTTCACAATATTTACAATTATTATTGGAGTTAGCATTATTACTACCGTATTTTCTTCTTCACCATGTCATCCTATTGCAATTATAGCTTAATTAACCCCTACTTAAAAACAACAGTTAAGCATTTAGTAATTCGTTTAAAAAATTAAATTAAAGCAAGATGTCTTATAATGTTGGAAAAAGTTGAATTACAAAAATAAAATAGAAAATGATCATACCTACATTATACTTAATCTATACATTTAATTCATCAGATAAAACAAGGAAATTCAACTAAAATTGTATATTCATGAAACCGCATTATTGTGATATTAAAACATGGATTCGTAATAAAGAGATAAAATAACGGAAATAACTGAACACCAACTTTAACTTATAAATTACTGATTACAGCCGATTAAGCGGTGGCTGGTTTTATATAGACAGCGTTCATGGCTAACTAAGACCTTCATTTAACTTAAGATTTCATTCATTTAACAATTTTTCCTTTCATTTCAGAGGGAGTTCATTTCATTTATGAACTATTTAATCATGTATTAAATTCCCTATCCGAATTTCATGTGGACTATGGTAATGATAATGAAAAAAATTGTCTTAAATCTTTATCGTTTAAATTGTAAAACTTATAGACAAGGCTTTATCTATTAGCGGCAGGGCACTTGGAAAATTCCCCCCCCCCCCCGAAATATTTACCATAAAGTACCCTAAATCGCAAAAAATTTCGCTTTACGAGCCAAAATACTTTTTAGGTTTATTTGGTTCAATATAGCACAATTTATTTGCAATAATAACATTTTGACCTTGGTGCCTCACCCTGAAATCAAATCCTGGATACGGCCTTGCTTATATATAACATAATTATTGGTTACACGAGGAATGAGGATAAGAGAGTAAAAGAGACTGCTAAATTAAAATAACTTTACCACAAGTTTCTTTTCAAGTGTGTATCTAGGCTAGATTTGTGGATGGGGCACAAGTGCTCCGAGCAATCTAGATCAGAAATTCGGAAAACGAGATATTTACAAATTAAATGCGCAAATAATTTAATTTTTAACTTCATCTGGATGAAGCACGCGCACCGATTCCCCTGCCCTCCCCTAAATACGTCGTTGTTTACATTTCCTCATTGTTGCATTGTTTGTAAATGTATAAAAATAAACATTTATAAGCTTTGTGGTCATCTACGAAGTTTTTCTGCATTTTTCATAATATTATTATCAATATTTTGTAGAGCTTGATTCAAGGAACTCGGTTGATTACGTGATTAGAGTCAAAATTCCATATAGGTCATCTACTTTAGCCTCTAGCAGCGGTGCATTGTCATTGCAGATTAATTCAGATATATTGGATATTGATTGTCATTAAACCTCAAGGAATTCATCTTAATTCTAGGCTTCTGCTACCGGGTAATTTCCTTTAGAATTAGAATTGATGTTATTTTTACCAATTTTTTTCCAAACGTCAAACGTAGATTGTCAGCTAAATGTATACATATTATGTGCAACTGTGCAAAGTTGAACGTGTAAGTATTAGCTTGCTGACTATTATTAATTATGGTGACTTTTTCAAGCTGCCGTTTATAATTTTCTTTAATTAGTGAAATGCTGTAATGAGTCCATGACTAAAGTACCGGTCGCCGGTCAAATTAGGCAGCTCTGCCAAAAGATGAAAGACCGTATCAACTAAACTGTCAACTGTACATATATTTTATTATAAATTATTCAGGTGTACCAGAAACCAGACACCAGAGGCGGCCCACTAAAATGTCGAATGAGGGAAATATACCATTGGAAATTGTACAAAACTATATAAGACTCCAGAATTTAATTAATTCCATTGCTCTTCCCGCTCTCAGAAAAACATTTACAGACAACTGGAAAACGAAATACCATTGCGATTGGTTAAATTCTGAAGATTGTGGATCACAATTTATTGGTGATGTTGGAGCAAATCTTTTCAAACAGGCTCAAAAATTTCAAAAAAGTTTGCTAAAAACAGGAGACATTGAGGAGTGGGATTTACCTTTGGTAATTGATGCTTTGAAATGTTTTCAAAAAGAGATTTCCTCAAACCCCAACCTAATATCCTACAAAGAGTTAAACAAAAACTTCGACACTCTGAAAGGAGTACGTAACCAGTTGTCTCACCAGGGAAAATTAAAGATCGATAACGAATCGTTTGAAAAAATGTGGAAAGCAGCCTCTGAAGTTTTATTCTCTTTCGGAATCTCTCAAAGTAAAATCGACAAGGCCAAAATGGCTTCGTTGCAAGAAAACAAAGAAAATACACAAAAAGCTCAAAAATTAAAAGACGAAGGTAATTTGCATTTCAAAAACGAAAAGTTTGATTTGGCCATTGCAAAGTACTCGGAAGCCATTGTTCAACCTGGACTTCCTGCGAAGGAATTAGGAGTTCTGTATTCAAACCGCTCTACTGCTCACATGAAACGAGGGAATTATTACAAAGCGAAGGAAGACGCCAAAGGAGCCATTCATCTGAATCCGAATTGGTGGAAGGCATTCAGTCGCTTAGGACAAGCTTACCTAAGTGTTGAAAAATACGAACAAGCTATGGAGAATTTTAAACGGGCGTTAGAATTGGAGCCGGGAAATAAAGAAATGGAAAAGGATCGAGATTATTGTCGTCTCATGATTTCCAAGCTACAACGAGATGACCACCTCGATCCACTTCAGCATGTTCGCACGTTTAAAGAGTATGTCAACAAACTACAAGAGAAAAATGAAATGACACCATACACAGCTCATTTGATGACAACATTGACCACTGAACTTTCCAACAATAAAGATATACCTTCAGGGATGTGTCAAGAAGGACATAAATATTTACATGGATTGGAGGGTTTTCCTCAAAGTTATGAAATGGCTGCCAAATGGTTTTCCAAAGCTGCGAGTTTGGGAAACGCTGAAGGATTGTATAATCTTGCCTTGTTGACGAATAAGGGGAAAGGAGTTCAAAGAAGTGCATTAGAAGCCATTCGTCTTCTGGAACTTGCAGCATCTCAGGACATTACAATGACATTTAAGGGAACAGTACTTCCAATTCCAAATATTGGTGTCGTTGAAGCAGAACATTGTCTTGGATTATACCACGAGAATGGGGTGGGCGTTCCGCAGAATTTCCAAAAAGCTCTTCAATGGTACATCCGAGCTATTAAGCATGGCAGTGGAGTTTCTGCTAACAACGTCGGTACGATGTACGATAAAGGTAGTGGGGTTCCTCAAAATTATTTAATGGCTCTGCACTATTACAAATTGAGTGCGTCCAGAAAAATTGTTCGTGCGATGGAAAATGTAGCAGATACATATTTACAGTTTTGTGATAAGGAAAACGCTCGAAAATGGTTTCAATTTGCGATTCACAACGGCAGTTTGTCTCTGCAAACGAGAAAAAATGATTTTCTGGTATTAGTTGGGAAAGAATCATTGGAGAAACCTATCAAGATTGATGTTTTTGAACTGGAGCTTATTCAAGAAGTAAAAATGGGTCCACTGAAGAACTTGATCATTGAGGGTTTACCATCAACTGATGACTTGTTGAAGCAGATGACCAATACCTTGAAAGATAGCAAGTCAAATGGAGTAGCGACATCCCGGAAGGAGCATGGACTTACAGACCCCTACAGAATTTCCATAATTAAGGAGCACCGTCAAGATGTGAAAGAAATGAAATCCAGGAAACAAAAAATTGAGTTTAGCAAAGGGGAAGGAAAACTGCTGCCGAAACCAAATGTGGACTTTTCTTCTTTGAAAATGATTCACTTTGCAGATATGGATTCCAAGAAAGACCACATCTACGAAGGCCGTGCAATTAAATTGACCTTAATAGAAGACGCAGTGATTGGGCGACCTTCCATAAGTCAAATTGCAGAAGATGAGAATGGAGACGCCCAGAGAATTTTCATTTACAATTTTCATCAAGACAAAGAAACTCAAAATTTGCTTGGATTTGGATGCAAAATCACAGTTATGAATCCATACTTCAGATTAGCAAAGGATGGAATGCCGATGATTCGAGTTGAAGACACTTCTTTGATGTACCTCCATTCAAATCTTACAAATAAGAAACGATGTCGCTATTGTGGAAATGAAAAAGACCAGACGGTTCCCTGCAGAACATGCAAAAGGTCATTTTACTGTTCCAAATTGTGCTTGAAGATGGATTCGACCCAGTTAAATCATAAAGATGTTTGTCTCAAGCATTTGTGATCCATGTTCCTGGACTGACTTATCATTTTTACAATACATATAATTTTAATACATTTAATACAATTAAATATGATGTACTGAAATTGACGCTTAATTGATTATTAGTTGGGAAATTCAAATAATTAATCTGTGCCTTTAATTCGTTAATAATTATGTATTCTAAAAACAATTTTCAAATAAAATTAAAACAATCGTAAGCAAATAACATAGAATAATTAATTAGTCGAGCATCAATAATGTGGAGATATTATGTCGTAAAGTTGTTTATATTTCAACAGTGATCATGATTATTATTAGGTTTCATATACCCGTTTAAACAGATAATTTTAGAATGTAGGTGCGGTTACGGCCAAAATGAATTCAATTGCAATTTTACAACCCAGCCCACTATAAAACATTGAAACCGTTAAAATTAAATAACTTACAAAGCGATCCCACCATTTCATTTATTTTAACCATTTTTTATTTCTTTTCTGAGGACAATCATTGATTTAGAAGCCCGTGGTATATCTATGAAGACAACCGTTTTTGAACAAATGCTCAAAACTGTTGCCAATTTTATAGTTATGACATTGAAAAATCATCTTATACGTATTTCTGGGGTTTGTAGTTTTTATTCTTATGATCACTTTTTTACATACATCTGACAGAGAGGTTAAAGAGGTTATTATGCCCCAAAAATGCAAAAAATCGTAGATTTTATATCGATCCTGACCCTTTGCCAAATTTTTCGCTTATTGAAGACTTCGGCTCCAAATTACTAGATTATAACACGCTAAGCGTTAATTTGATACATTTTATATTGAATTTTAGTCCAAATTTCTATGTGACATGTGTGTGTGTGTGTGTTTTAATTGCAGGGTCCCCTTATCTATAGTAGATAAGGCAACTCTATCCTCAAGCCGTGTA
>JAQFYB010006253.1:0-12560 GCA_034694085.1 Pogonognathellus longicornis | reverse complement strand
TGTACCTACTGTCATAATGGACAGTTCTTTTCAAACGGCGGAATGAATAATTGTTACTGATACCATCTTATTTTGTTCCTTGTAGAGATTCTAAGAGAAATAATAACAAAAAAGAGTCTCAACCGGACAACAACGGCAGTGAGATGCTATTGGAAAATAATTACGTGAAAGGGACATTATTGGACAATAATAACAGAAAAGAGACATCCCCAGAAATGTATAATATTAAAGATATGCCACCAGAAAATATTAACTTCAAAAAGCTGCCACCTCAAAATATTAACGGGAAAGAGCTACCACCTCAAAATATTAACGGGAAAGAGCTGCCACCAGAAAATAATCCCGGGAACGAGATGACACCGAAAAATATTGACAAGAAAGAAAATACTAATGAGTTTTTAATAGTAACACCCGTAACAGAAGTTCCCTTACCTACCTCCACAGAAAATCTAATTACACTGACCGTTCCGCTTGAACCCAATCCATTACTTTACGATTATTAAAAACTGTCAGCCTAATTCACTCATTTACAAATTGTGTAATTGTGCTAATGCGTTATTTATTACAGAATTAAATTCTGGTGGCTTGCAGGATGCTATTTCATTTGAATTTGCATGACCTTTGTTTGCCATCAAATCAAGCTAACCTCATTTGCATTACTATTATTATACCTACACAAATAAATCAAATGAGAAAATTTACCTGGTATACCTACCTATAGATGATAAAAGCTTGCATTTAAAAGTTACCTAAGCCATTCTTCATTCACTCGTACAATTCAAACGTACTAAATGAAAATAGTGCATTGAAATTTTGAAATGTATCTGAAAATGACAAATTCTACTATACGAACAGTTCTCTCCGATTTGCAAAATTTTGTTAATGAGAGTAATGTATATTGGTATAATTGATAATGATAATACCAAGGCATTAGCCTTCCTTAGGAATCTTAGGAATCCGAATGGGATATTGCTAATTACTAATGACTTTGGCACTTGTCTTGGCCTTTAAATAGGGGATATCCAGATCTATTTGAAGGGATGGGGAGCAAAAATTAAAAAATGGCAAAATGAAAATTATTTGTTAAAGGGGATTCAGCACCCTAAGCCCCCTAAATACGCGTATACCTATAAATATCATATTATTGCTGAAATGAACTTTGTGTTCTTCCCTGTCTTTAATATTATTATACACAATACACTGGCTTTAATACCATTTTATTTCCTTTCATGGAATTGAGGAAGTAAAATTAAACGATATTTTTATGAAATGCTTCGGTAGAATATATTATACATTACGATGGTAGTGTGCTCGGTGTATGTATTAGCAATAGCGGAGTACGATGACTTCGCTCATCCTTCTTGCCCTCGTCGGAGGTGTGTTATTTATACATATATGTATATAGTCAAGGCTGTATTTTGAAAGGCAAAGGGGGCAATTGCCCCTTCTGAATTACCAAAAAATATGGTTTATCAATAAAATGTAAAAAATCGCAAAATTTTTCGCGTTACGCGCGATAATAGAGATTTTTGTAAACTATTTTGGTATTTTGCCCCTCCCGAAATTTAATCCTAAATACGGTCTGGTATATAGTATATATCTATAAAAGCTTTGTCTTAATTTTTTAGCATTATATCTATTCTAATGAATAGAACATTGTTCAAGTATTTTAAATAATAAATCATGTATTTACTATCTATGCTACCTTTTGAGTTAGAGTTCATCGACATACATACTGTGATTATGAACACACAACTGTAGTATACCTAATATACACTGGTCCGTTGTATGAAATTTTAATCTGCATGTGCCGCAAAGCCGCAA
The DNA here is from genome assembly GCA_034694085.1 of Pogonognathellus longicornis. Taxonomy (NCBI): domain Eukaryota; kingdom Metazoa; phylum Arthropoda; class Collembola; order Entomobryomorpha; family Tomoceridae; genus Pogonognathellus; species Pogonognathellus longicornis. The sequence continues at coordinate 10,736 of JAQFYB010006253.1, read as the reverse complement.
TTATGGACATTTTAAATTTAATATTAGTTATTACATTTACAATATCTTCATCTCTGGCAGGTTCGTTATGAGCAAAATAATTAACTATTGTTTGGAAAATTAACTTTTATTTACAAATAATTAATGTATGTAATTTTTATTAGAACAAATTAACACCAACACCGGCAACACCATAGTAGAAGACTTGAAATTGAATGGAGTGGATATTGCAGCTGTACCGGGTATTTTGGCAAAAATTATTTTATTACATTAACAAATCTATTACAAATACAAAAAAAGTTGTGAAAAATTCATTTTTGACTGTGTAATATGTAAGCATTCTTTTGACTATTATTTTGCAGGGGATGTGAGGGAAAAACGAAAATCCCGAAGATCTAAACATAGACACAACCACGACTACGATTATGATTACGTTGAAAGGCACGTTCATCAGAAGTCCAGAACTGCAACTCCAACAAACGGCAAACTTGACGGCAATGATGAATCTGACTCTATTGAAAAGGTCAAACCGACTACAAATACAGAACATCATAGGCCCTTGAGACGCCGAACTCAACGTAAATAAACTTTTCTAACATTATAAATCGTTACTAAACTTTACAAGGATAGAATAAAAAAAATCAGGGGCTTGACCTACTTGTGAGGGCGGGGTGGGGCTTCAAATTTCCAGGGCCTTCACGATCCGTTGGTAAATTGGGGTATATTAACTGGCAGGGGCATTTACACAATTTAAACTGGATTCCGGTTTGCCAAGCTCTCTTAGGGAGTTTGGCTGCATTTCCAGGGTCGGAAAGATTTCCAAAAATTCCAAGGGGAAGGGGATTTGATTCCCGGGGGCCATTTCAAGGGATCCTAGATCCCATATTTATTTTATCCCTGCGAAAGTACAATTAGGTTCAAGGTACCCATGTATTATTTATTGTTAACTGGGATGCTTGCAGAATTGGATTCCAGGGATGGGCTAAAAAACTTCTAAGAAATCTTGAAATATCTAATATAAATTTTAAAATATCAAGAGAGGGGGGGGGGACAATAGCATCCTCAGCATATGGTTTTGTATGTTGATTTTTCATTGTTTTCTTGTTGGGAAACGTTTTGTTTTGACTTTTGAATTATCTCTACTAAAAATAATGTTATTGAATGTGATTTCAGGAAAAAGGGTGGACAAAAAGAGTAAACGACACGTAACCAGAGCTGTTCCCGTTGAAGCAGGAAAACTGGGTATGTATGTAAAAATTAAGAATAGAAAATAGAATCAAGTGAACAGCTATTTTTATATGTGTATTGGTAGGTACCTAATTGTAAGTTTCATTCATCTGGATTTCTATAAATTCTATATGTATACATTTCAAAATTTTTCAACCGTTTTGAAGAGAGAAAGAAGTTAATGTAATTTTGTCTTTGCAATAGGTTTCAGTACTTATGGAGGTGGTAAATTGAGTGACTTAGATCCCGGCAAATTTTTCGGAAACAAGCTGTCCACAGGTGCAGGTGTTTCATCTGGCGGAAACGCATTGCAAGGAAATACATGGGGTAGTGAAAGTAAATATGGAAACTCCAATTCGTGGGGAAGCTCCAATTCCTACGTCAGCAGTAGTAAGTATGGAAGCGAAAACTCATGGAATGACAGCAGTCAAAATGGAGGCCAAAATTCTATGGGAAACACCAATAAGTTTGGAAATTCTAAATCTTGGGGTGACAGTAGCGCCTTTAATAATAGCGCACAATATGGAGACTCGAGTTCCTGGGGCAGCAACGCTATGCAAAATGGGAATCAAAATTCTTTTGGCAACAGCAATAAATATGGCAGCCAAAGTTCATACGGAAGTAGCAGCAAATACGGCAGTCAAAGTTCTTATGGTGACAGTTCAAGTTCTGGCAGTGGTTCTGGAGGTTTTGGGGGTAGCTCTGGCAGTAATAGTCAGTCAGGAACTGAATATACCTCAAGCAGCAGCGGAAGTAGTCAGTCTGATGGTGGAAGCTCTTCTTATGGAGGCAGTCAAATGAGTGGCGGTGGTTCTTCTTATGGAGGCAGTCAAATGAGTGGCGGTGGTTCTTCTTCTGGAAGCAGTCAGATGAGTGGCGGTGGTTCTTCTTCTGGAAGCAGTCAGATGAGTGGCGGTGGTTCTTCTTCTGGAGGCAGTCAAATGAGTGGTGGAGGTTCTTCTTCTGGAGGCAGTCAAATGAGTGGCGGTGGTTCTTCTTCTGGAGGCAGTCAAATGAGTGGCGGTGGTTCTTCTTATGGAAGCAGTCAAATGAGTGGCGGTGGTTCTTCTTCTGGAAGCAGTCAGATGAGTGGCGGTGGTTCTTCTTCTGGAAGCAGTCAGATGAGTGGCGGTGGTTCTTCTTCTGGAGGCAGTCAAATGAGTGGCGGTGGTTCTTCTTATGGAAGCAGTCAGATGAGTGGCGGTGGTTCTTCTTCTGGAGGCAGTCAAATGAGTGGTGGAGGTTCTTCTTCAGGATCATCATGGCTTCAGAGTTTGGGAGGTAAAGATAAGAGTACATCCAGTGGTGGAACAAATAGTCAATCAGGAAGTCAATATTCTTCAGGCAGTAGCAGTCAATCAGGAAGTCAATATTCTTCAGGCAGTAGCAGTCAATCAGGAAGTCAAACTTCTGGAGGAGGATCATCTGGAAATAATCAATCTGGTGGTGGAAGCTTTTCATCTGGAGCCAATCAAATGAGCAGTGGCGGTTCTTCTTCAGGAACATCATGGCTTCAGAATTTGGGAGGTAAGGACAAGAGTATATCCAGCGGTGGAACAAATAGCCAATCAGGAAGCCAAGATTCTTCAGGAAGTAGCAGTCAATCAGGAAGTCAATATTCTTCAGGCAGTGGTGGTCAATCAGGAAGTCAATATTCTTCAGGCAGTGGTGGTCAATCAGGAAGTCAATATTCTTCAGGCAGTGGTGGTCAATCAGGAAGTCAAGATTCTTCAGGCAGTAGCGGTCAATCAGGAAGCCAAAATTCTGGAGTTGCATCATCTGGAAATAACCAGTCTGGTGGTGGAAGTTCTTCTGGTGCCAGTCAAATGAGCAGTGGCGGTTCTTCAGGATCATCATGGCTTCAGAGTTTGGGAGGTAAGGACAAGAGTACATCCAGCGGTGGAACAAATAGCCAATCAGGAAGCCAAGATTCTTCAGGAAGTAGCAGTCAATCAGGAAGTCAATATTCTTCAGGAAGTAGCAGTCAATCAGGAAGTCAATATTCTTCAGGCAGTGGTGGTCAATCAGGAAGTCAAGGTACTTCAGGTAATGGTGGACATTCTGGAGGAGAAGGTTCTTCAGGCAGTGGTGGTCAATCAGGAAGTCAAGATTCTTCAGGCAGTGGCGGTCAATCAGGGAGCCAAAATTCTGGAGGTGCATCATCCGGAAATAACCAGTCTGGTGGTGGAAGCTCTTCGTCTGGTGCCAGTCAAATGAGCGGTGGCGGTTCTTCAGGATCATCATGGCTTCAGGGTTTGGGAGGTTCTACTAGTGGTGCTAATTCTCAAAGTTCAAATCAGCAGTCTTCCCAAATCGACTCTTCATCATCGAACTCGAACCAGATGTTCAATACGCAACAGTCATCTGGAAGTTCAAACTCAAATAGTGAACAAAGTAGTTCAAACCAAGACTCTTTAAGCAGTTCATCTCAAAATGCTGGTTCAAATTCAAATCAAGCTTCCGGAAGTTCCGCTTCAAGTTTAAACCAAGATTCTTCCGGAGGTTCAAGTTCCAATTCAAACCAAGATTCTTCCGGAGGTTCAAGTTCCAATTCAAACCAAGATTCTTCCGGGGGTTCAAGTTCCAATTCAAACCAAGATTCTTCCAGTGGTTCCAGTTCAAATTCAAACCAAGATTCTTCCAATGTTTCCAGTTCAAATTCAAACCAAGATTCTTCCAGTGGTTCCAGTTCAAATTCAAACCAAGATTCTTCCAGTGGTTCCAGTTCAAATTCAAACCAATATTCTTCCAGTGCATCCACTTCAAATTCAAACCAGTATTCTTCCAGCAGTTCCAGTTCCAACCAAGAGTCTTCTAGTAGCTCAAGTTCCAACCAAGAGTCTTCTAGTGGCTCAAGTTCCAGTTCCAATCAAAATTCTTCCGGTGGCTCAAGCTCCAGTTCCAATCAACATTCTTCCGGTGGCTCAAGCTCCAATTCAATCCAAGATTCATCGGGTGGTTCTAGTTTAAACTGGGGTCAAAGTTCATCCGGTGGTTCCAGTTTAAGCTTTGATCAAGGTTCTTCGGGTGGTTCCAGTTCAAGTTCAAACCAAGATGCTTCCAGTGGTTCAAGCTCTAACCAGGCTTCTTCCTCTGGTTCCAGTTTAAGCTTTGATCAAGGTTCTTCCGGTGGTTCCAGTTCAAGTTCAAACCAAGATGCTTCCAGTGGTTCAAGTTCTAACCAGGCTTCTTCCTCTGGTTCCAGTTCAAATCAATTATCTTCGATGCAATCAAACCAAAACACCAGGATGGGAAATTCAGACAGTTCTTATTCCACTCTTGACTCTTCAACGTTCCAAAACGCCGAACAAGGATTGACCGGAGAAAGATCCGGAAGTGCTAGTGGTTATAGCAGTTCGAGACAAGATGATAATAGTAGCAGCTCCAAAAAAGGGGATGCATTTAAAAACAGCAGCAGTTTTAACCAAAACACTAGCGGTGCCAATGGAAGTAGCTGGAGCAAAGGAAGCAGTTCTAACTCTGGTAGCAGTTACAGTTCCAGCCATAGTTATGGTTCTGGTGGTGCTACCTCTACGAAAAGCTCTGGTAATGCCAGTGGTTCAGCTACCAACAGTGGATCTAAAAAAACTGCTCATGCATCAGCGACAGGATCTGGATCGTCTAAGAAGAAATCTAAGGGTGCAACAATTATCAACTATTAAGACTATTACAAATCTACTCGTTGCTTTTTGTTCAATTTAAATGTGAATGGTAAAGTATGAACCGTTATCTGTATTGTCCAACTTTGACTTGAATAATGATTCTAAATGAAAATAGACAATTTAAGTACGAATTTTATTTATTGTAGGTTACATAAACTATATAATGTTGATTAATTAAGATGAAATATTGTAAAATTGCCTTTTTTATTTTCTCTATTGGTTGTAGTTGTGATTAGTGATTGATGATAATATGATGATGAGGAATAAAAAGTTAATTGGAGAAACGCACATGACTAATAAATCATATTCACGCTAATATAACTGTGTTACGAGTTGCAAGACATTAATTTTCATGTTTTCAAAAGTCATAATAAGATGGTCTTACAGATTGTCCATACATACTGCACATCCACGACAACCCTAGGGTTAGGGTTGAATTCTCCAGTCTCTAGTAGGTATTTAAATGCAGTTATGGAAATATAGGTAGGTTAAGTTTTCAAATGCGTTGGGTATGTTGTATAGAAACTCGAAATGTGAGGATGTGCGAAATTATCCATAAATATAACTACTAGTGTATTTTATTAACTCAGAAATATTTATTTTTTATTATTGTTTACTTTCTCCCTTACCTAATGCCTGATTGTACATACAAAACAGAGTACAATTCTTATAAAATTTAATGATGGACAAAAATACTAATAGCTACTAATTAAACAAACTATTCACTTTTACATACATACACGGTCACAACACATATCATACGTATAATAATCCAATAGAATGGTAATGTCTGTTCTAGATATATTATGTAGCCTAATGATCATAATATCTTAGAATGATTGATTTGGTCTTTCTGAAAAATCTCGTTAACTATATAAGTACGTGTAAATATACGGACTATAAATGTGTTGCCAAAAATAATTATGTAGTAGGGACCCACCATTTACCACCACAGCAGACTATGCTAGTAATAAAGTAATAACCTGGTGAGAGTAAATAAATTATGTGAGGAATTATTTAATATTCCATTGAAACGAGTACATCGTATCCCAAATATTTACAACGGGTTTACCAAGGGGAAACCACATCAAAATAGAAAAATAAACAATTTCTGAAAATCAAGATACACATGAATCAGTTTTCAGGTACATAAAACAGTAACAGACATACTGAGTTTTCCTCACAATCACAAAAATCTGTTATGTATACATAAGGTTATTTTATAATGTGTTTATGGTATACTTCGTTTATTTGATGTCGGATACAGATGCACTCTATCAAAGATTGTGTATTGATTTTGTTTTTTACGCATCTGTTTTGTCCTAGGTCTAACATAGGTAGCATATTAGAGGGAGACATCTGCAAAGATGTTCTCTTAACTCGTTGCTTGTTATAAATATCATAACAGAATATAATGCTCCGTGAAAATATGCTAAGACATACAAATAATCTCTGTACAGGGGAAGGTAAGACAGGATCCTTTCATGGAGAATGTATTTAGGTATCGCCATAGGGAAATACAGGATACCGATGGGTAAATGAAATACGATGAAGATGACAGTAAGAGTAAAAGCATTCTTGACTAGACGAATTCCTCTGCAGATATTTTGTGCATCTTTTGTCTGATTCTGAAATGAAAACATTCAGTCATTTCATTCATCTTGATTGTCGTATATTGTGAAGCGATAAAAGAATTCTGCTACTGTCAACTGTAGCATACAAAATTATGTTGCAGGTTTTTGGCAAGCTTGACAAAAAACTTTATAGTCTACCTTGCAAAAAGAAAGATACTGAAGATGAGCATGGAGTTTAGACAGTTCTAAAAAGATAGTATATAGACAGACATGTACAACACATTTTCCAAACTTGTTTTGAATTGTGGTGACAATTATTTTCATTATGTATTAAATTTCTTGTGAAAACATTCAATGAAGGAAATAAGATAGTGACACAAATACTTGAAATAAAGATATCTTACCTTTTACCATAACGATTACAGGAGTGATGTACACGAGGAAAAGATAAAGTACTGCGTACGTTATGTGAACGTAAACATTGTCACAGAGAGTTTTCTGCAAGTAAAAATTTTATAGCTTTAAGCGATTTGCGCAACAAAATAGTTTTATGTAGACTCTACTTTGAAGATTATTTACAATGTAGGTACAAGTCATATTATTAGCTACATAAAGTAAAAACAATTTAGTCCACATTTATTATAGAAATGTAATCTTGTACCCATCCATCTTATACATGCTGATAAGGAATTATTTTTTATACTTGTATTTATGTATTTGTATCTGTCTAGAAATAGTGAGACAGTGCAAATACAAGAGTACTGTAGTATATGGAATTGATTATGAATGGGATGCATGTATATAGATTACACGATGAATAACAATGTAGTGAAATTGGTACCTTTAGACATTTGTATTTTCTTGTGGCATTGGGATCGTAGTAGTGATATAAACCTCTTGGGATTTCCACGAGAATCGCAAACAACCAAATGATTAGAATTTTTCTCAAAGCATGGAATTTCGTTTGAAGAGTCAGGGGATGTCGGACAACTTTACTTCTGTCAAGACTTATTATAGTAACGGAGAAAGCCATCAAAGAAGCAGGAAACCCTACATCAATAATAACAATGAACATTAGGAAACCAATCCAGTAGGTACCTACTGCATTTCTAAAACCAAATTGCTACATTTTACTACGCTCAAATTTTTATTTTTAAACTTATAGCTATATAGATAAAGTTTCTAAACGTTTGCATAATTTATATGAATGCTTACTGTGTAGAATTGGCAACACCACGCATACTGTCTCGCTAAAATTCCACAGGTCCACTTGATCAGCTCTGGAGCGCAGAATAACAGAAACGACGAATATCGTTGAAGCAAAAGCGAGATTTCCAATGAAATAATTCACAGGCCTATAAAGTAAAGGAAAAATATCTGCAAATAAATTAAGCTAGAATTTCTCCCGGTAAACCCCCAACCTAGGTTAGAGAAGACTCAAACTCTACATGTTACATTGTACATTATACATAACTCAAGCTCTCAAGCCCCAGCCCAGCCTCTGAAAAACATTCCAGTCGCAAAAAAAGATGGACAAATCGGATTACCGTCACAATAACCGTGACATATCTTATTTTTAGTATGTCTCCGCTTTCTCCCGTAGTTAATCTGTACTGCTTTAAATATTATGCTCCTTAGCACTATGGCAGGTAGGTACTTTATTGAATGTACCTAATCCACTCTTTTATTGCCGGGTATTACATACCTACTCTCAACTCTCCCACTTTAATCCTCTCAATATTTGATTACACTTTCACCTTAAAAGGAATTACAAACCGGTAAAATCAGGAATTACTATTGATTCTTTTTATACAGTAGCTACCTACTTAGATTATTAGACGGGAGAACATTTCTAAATATTTAAACCATGTCATTTGTGTGCAGGGACAGGAAACGTAATTTAGAATTAGGTACCTTCTGAATGTCACTGAGCAACAGATTGTGGCGAAAATGATGACATTAAAGATGGCACCTACAACAGCAAATCCAATTAGGGTCGGCCAAACGAAGTATACAAAAGCATCGGAATTTCCCCATCTCGAAAGTTTCTCTTGAAGAATTTCGGTGTTCGGAACCTGGGAAAGAGGAACACTGCAATTTGTAACATCGCTTTCATTTTCTACTCCGTCGGAACTTTCACTTGCACTATGAGGAGGCCAAATCAAAGCAAAAGTGCTCTGGTTAATAGGATTTGACACCAAATCCCAAAAGAACGTCTTGTTAACTGCCATATGAACTTTTCTCACAACACTCTGCCTCAATTCAAAGAGAGATTACACGGACGGAGTCTCAACAGCATGATGATGACTTCAAGGCTGCAAAACCCAAAGAAAAACGAGTCTCCCATTTTTCTGCGTTGCACTTTACAATTTCTTATTAGAGAGACTGTTACATGTTAGAAAACCATTGACTCACATAATTTGACGCGAAAAAGAACTTTTTACTTGGCAAGATCTTCACTTCACTAATGAAACAACTTAATTTTGAAGGATACTTTAAACTAAACAACCTGTGTACATTACAGTGACCAATTTCATTATCTTTGAAACATTGGTTTAATTTGCACCCAACTTTTTGTTGTTCTCAAAGGACGACTATTTGTATAATCACGACCAGGGATACTTATAGTTGCTAAACTTTCCCTAACCAAATAATTCGGGCATTGAATACAAAGTGCATGTAATGTAATCAATCAGGATTTACCAACCGCTTCACTTAACACGCTATAGGCTAGATATATTGGTAAATAGTAGTAAGAAAGTAACAGTATTACATCAAAGGGAGATATCAAGGACTTTTGAACACTTGAAACCTCATTGCCAACAACATTTAATACCACTGCCACTAGTTCCACTTGATTGAACTGCATGTACTATACTGTGTGCCTATTTGTTTTACATCAGGGAAAGTTAACTTCAGCAACCGCATTATTGGGGTTGAATGAGACAAAACCAAAGAACACATCAAAAGGAAAATATTGTAGTGAAAGCATGATGAAATGAGGAAAATCTTAATTAAAGGTGTATTTCTAGGTCGTAGGTCTGTAATTAAATTAATGGGTAGCTATACAGTTACCTACACTAACTATGTGTTAATAATGTGCTTTATATAAAAGTGTTAATTAAACAGAAGCTTGTCTAAAGTAATTTACCTTAATTACTTTTTAACAAGTAGGTAATAGCACATGTTAGTGTTGACAAGGTCCTTGCTTCAATAAAAAATAATTTACTAATTAATACTGAAAGCTTAATTATTTACCAATAGGTATCACATATTCTTTATCTAAATTGCACTACTAAAATTTAATTGTCAATTATAAAACGTGAAGGTATTTTCCACGTGACTATGTATATTCATACTTTTATAGTATACCTAGTTTGATTAGCAGAACTTTATGCAATTACCTATGTAATTGTAATACAATAATTTAGTTAGGTAATCCAACTGTGTAGGATCACAGTTAAGAAAATGTTGAATCCGTCGAAAAATTAATATTCAATCAATCAGCTCTTTCACGTATATTTTATCATTCAGCGCTTTTTACATATGTTGCCGATTGGAAAAGTCTACTGTAATCTTATTACACACTTTGTGTGCATATAAATTTAACGATAAAGATGAGAATCAGGATTGACTATCTGATAAATTACCATATTGCACTGTATGTAATGTATGGTTGTGTTTGTATGTGCACTGTAGCTACATAAAAGGAAATAATGATATTTCTGATATTTCTTCAAAGAATCATTCAACCATGTTTTTGTAAATAATGAATACGTATAAGTACTTTAATTCACAGTAATGAAGTACATATACTTACAAAGATCTCAATCTCACGTGTATGTATTTTTCTCAACACAGAATGTTAATAGGCAATTAAACCATGAAGGAGAATTTCGCGAGCTGAGAAACATCGAATCTGATATAAAACGTAGCCAAGTCTGGAATAAAATTCCATTGAGAAGCAACTCATGAAGACTGGAAAAAGGGAACGAGAGAAAAAGAGAGAAGGCTGAAGGAAACTTGACTATCTATGTCATTAACGAAGTTATTATACTCTATGGTCTATAGACACATGTTCCACGATGAAATGTCTCAGAAAAAGAAATCTGTTTCACACTCGAATGGTTTTGGCGTATAGACAAGACTCTCCTTGCCCTGCCTTGGTTGAATGACTATGAGTTGTTGGCATCAGCAATGAGCTGACAGTCTTGTCAGTATTTATGTTGTAGTTTATATCCGACACGAAACCATTTGCTTATCAATGTTCCTTCAGGACTTGAAACAACTACCT
>JAQFYB010006252.1:0-12561 GCA_034694085.1 Pogonognathellus longicornis | reverse complement strand
AGACCTTCATTCATTTTCGTTTCACTGAAACTCAAATTTGTACAACAGATTCTTACATTTATACTAACACTCACTCACAAAAAGAAACTCAAAGAATAATCTCAAGAAGGACATAACATGTCTCCTACATGCATTTTACATTTGAGTGTACTGTATAACACCGATGGGCAGATAAGAGATGTATAGAAACTTGGAAATAAAAGATACTACACGCTGCAAAATTAAATACTGTGATAGTACAACACATTGCATTTTGCATTGTAGAGGTATTTGAGACAGTGCCATTAACTATGCATCATTCAACATTATACTTGCATTGTAGTGTGTGCTTACAGCATTATACATTAGCACATTTACATAATGAGTAAAACCAAATGATGTCGTTCATATTAATAGCGTCTAATCATAGCCGTATACAGGGGCGGAGTAAACGAACAGTTGCCCTTCCCCCGAAATTCTAAAAGAATAGGTTATTTTGTCCTGAAAAGGCAAAAAATTTCGAAATTTTTCGCTTGAATTTGATGCATTTTACCTTGATTTTGACAGAAATTTGCCCAAATTTTTTTGCGCTTCGCGCGAATATAAACATTTGTACCTCATGTTTGCATATTGCATGCGCCCCCTTCCCGAAATCAATTTATGGATACTGCCTTCCGTATTTGTGTCTCCAATCAACAGACTTTTCAAAACACATAAGTAACTTGGAAAAGCGTGTGCTTGCCCAGTAGTAAGAATATAATATGTTAAGAAGTATTTCAACATCATTCTCAGTTGATTTGCACATAGAACTGCGAGTTTCTTAAAACGTTATGTTATGTTATAGTAATCATATCTTACACATAAACTGTTATCAGTACAATACAATACTAGAACTTTCAGTTTTCTCCTCACACAAATAATTTACTTGGTATATAATAAATGTAGCGAATTTAAATCCCGGAGGGAATTCTGTGATCCATAAATCTGCTACTACTGCTGCAATACTTATTCTGCTGCTAGCACACATACACAGTATGATGTCATGCTCCAGAACTACAAATGGAGTCCCACTTTCTTTCTAGCTCTCATTCTGTGCAAATAAGACCTTGTCTAAAGTCTCGGCCAGTCGAATCTACAAAGTGTATACTACATACATGCTATTGTCTAAAATAATTTCTTCGGGACGGAAAATAACGTACCTATGGAGTATGGAGTCACTCACATATCAAACGAAACGTGACTGTAGTACCAGAGTCTGTAGTAGTAGAAGTTGCTCCACTACAAAAATTGCAATACATAGAATACGTAGACTCATAGACGACTCTTCTGGTACAAATACTCTCTTTCGCTCTTTCTCTGTTGCTGTTTTCTGTTTGTATGCAATCTCTAAACAACGACTAGGTTCGTCCACTCTTATTTCTTACTATTACTGGTACTAGTTGTATTACTACTACAGTAGAGTAGTGTGGTAATGGTAAAGTCGTGAAAATCGCAAGCAGAATCGATTTTTGCACATGGACACTCTGTACTAGCAACTATGCCGTCGTGCTATCGTAAATGAATGTATTCTAACCAATTCGACCTCTAGAACCGATTCGATGGAGACAAAAGAAGACAGAGAAACTCACAACAGCTACTGAGTGAGTGAGTGAAAATTTTGATGTGTCTGCTGTGCCTTGGTCTGGCTGTGGCCTGCTGGGCTCGCCGTTGTTCGCGCTCTGTCTGTGTTGACTTGAGTAAGTGTTTGTCTGTAGTGAACATGCACATTGTTTGTGCTTAAAGCTTTCTACTTCGTACACAGAGTGAGAGAGTGAGAGAAAGGAGTGTAGAGTGGAGTGTAGTATACTGTGTACTATAATCATATAGCTGTTGTGTTCGTGGTATCTGAGTTGTACACTACATACTTTACTTACTCTATTTACTCGGTTTATGCGTTTAGTTATATTTTATGTATGCAGTAGTTCCTTTTGTTCATTTGCTCCTTTTATAGAGCATGAGTTCTGTGGAATTGTCCTTTTCTATACGTACACACACAGCCTACTTCATATACATCGATTGTCCTCAGAATTCTACAGCTTTGCAGAATACACAAAATCTGTGCATTACTTTACATCTTGTAAATCGCAGTCTGTTGGCGCATAAAACAACTGGACATGCCTTTGACAAATCCTGTCACATGGGTGGTTTCCCATTCTATGTAGGCAGTCGAGTAATGTACTGCACTGCATTATATTTCAGCGCGTGAAATACTGCGTACATGATTAAAAAATAAATGGTAATGAGAATGCGAGAGGGTTCAAATGCTCTCATATTACTCATATAATTTTCATCCTCATAGTAAGTGAACTTTGAGCAAAGTTATGCTGAGGGCTTCTCCATTATGAAATTTTTAAAAGTTTTTAGAGCGTTTTCAGAATTTTGAGTGAGTTTTATGCGTTTGTTTATGTGTACACAACCGGAATAAATGTTCTGACAAGCGTCAGATGCTAAACTAAATAAATGCGACATGATGGTTGAGTTTAGTGGAAAAAACAACGTGAAATATTGCACTATGATCATCATGAACACTAATTCAAAGCAGATTTTAGAATATGTAATGATAACTGGTACATGCTCTACATAGTTTACAAAGAAAGGGAATTTTGATCAACGTCAAAAAACATAGGCTAAATTCAATTCGTGTCCATAGGATTATATAGTGTAGTTTGCTATTGCTCCACCTACCTAGTTAATATTCAAGGCAGCAAAGATATAAAAATGTCCCTGGGTACCGACTAGGTCGTTAGTATTTCTAGTGTTTAACAGATGCGTTGATTACTTGATCATGTCAGTGAACACTATAATATAAATTTAATGAGCCTAATTTGTAGGTTTTAATGACTTTTGTTTTTTATGTCAGAGAGAAAATTTTGGATCGTTGGGTTGGTAGGAGATGGAAAGAGAGAGTTCATTTCAATACATAACTTCATATCTGAGGTACTCGAGTGATTCAATGGAAAAGAAGTAAATGAACGAAGTGGCGGGTGCCGACGAGTTGTGTCTCTTGATACCTAAACTCATTTGAAAATAATTAGAACGTTTGCCCTTTCTCACAGAGAAAACTTTTGGCAAACTAATGTCGTTCTAGTTTCTTGCTAAATTATTATTGTCTAATGATAAAATATAGGTACATCCACCTCCTCGTTCCTAACTAGCTGACTCTGACTCAACAACAAAATAAGATTAAACGAGTCACTGCCACGTTTATTGAGCCGACTCGATTTCTGCGTGTAACTAACTTCGGAAAATCTTCAATCGTCTCATTTTTTTTCCTTTCGCACGGCAGTCGTATGTTTTCCTCCTCTATTTCATTTCTTCCTTAATAAGCAAGCAACTGAACTGTCCAATCTCGTAGCCTACAGCCAAGTCGCGAATTATTTCTTGCATCTGTCGTAAGTGCAAGAAAGAGAAATGGGGAAATCCCATTCTTTGCTCCTTCCTCTTTCCTACGGCTTTACTCTACCAGACAACAAATCTTATGTGTACAACCCAACCAACACTAAACCTCTGCCCACCTACATCCGCCATACAAATACAATAAGATATAAAGGGCTAAGCCTTTTGTAAAGAAACTAACGTGCCCTTCTTCATCACATACTAATATTACGTGTCTCCCTGTACTGTACACACTACATACAAATACAGCTCAACAATATATCTGTACCTGTATATATGTAGCATGTACATTATTCCTGTGCATTTCATGCATTCTCAACATATGGCAACGACTATCTGTGTACATTACATACACAGTGTAATAAAACGTTGTAAAATTCCTCAAATAAGATCTATATACTAAAGAGCACCCTCTATTTTATGTTACTAAAGTTTACCTACCTTTCTAATACCTACTAGGTACCCATATACTTACTATCAGCTATAAGCAATAAAATATCCCATTCTATCTTCCATTATTCCACGCTGCTCTACTTCTATCCAACTCAATCCCCTAATATGAAATGTCGTTCGTCGTATCCACTTTCCCCTAGCCTTTTTCTGTGACAACGGCAACGGCAACACATCTCGAACTTTCTACCTACATTCTCTTTTCAAATCCTATACACCTGTTATACTCTACGGAGCGAATGTGCACACATACATATCCGTTTAGCTAGGTTTATGGATGCATGTGCTGTGTACATGTAGTCTTAGTATACATTCATGTGAAAGTGTAGAACTACTATCCCCCAAAAGACCTTAGAGAAAGAAAAAGAAAGTACAAAAACTAACATTTACGATTATTTCGTCAATGTCTTTTTATACTAGTAGAATTTCGAAATGCTGTACTACGAGTATCAGTTGCGGAGGAAGAACCTTTATTACGAGCGTATAGTCTTAGGTTGCACAAATGCTTTAAACCTCGCTCACCTTTCACTAATCCGTAATCCGTAGCAACGTAAGGAACGACTTTCACCTTTTTCCTTCAGATTACCTCCAATTCTACACGTATTACATAAGGTAAGGTAAAGGTAACGTGAGTTGGAATGACTAGGCAGTTTAAATAGTTTACGTTACGCTTTCTTTACCCTGTGTCTACCTTCCCAGTCTAATTCAAATATTATATCGCATGTCATAGGCAAAAGCACAGAATGGAGAGCTGAACTCCTCTCTACTCAATCATAAAACCTGACACTTACGATCCCTTGAGAAGAAGACGAGAAAGCTGCTCGATGCTCAATTCAATGGGCTATCTTGATTCATCCAATCTTAAGACTCTTTTTATACTCTACTTATATTCAATCCACCTTCTCTGCCTGCCTCGACTAAATTTCTTACTGCCTCAGTTTTCTCTTTCTGTGAAATCTTAAATCACATGCCACTTTTCCTGTAATGGTCATCCCTTATTTCCTTATCGGCTATTTGACTTGATTTGCTCTGTCAACTCATTATGCTGTGTACTATTGATACACATTGACCAGTCATGCATTTTCCATAGCTACCTATACTTTAATTTCTATGTGTAATGGATCAAATACTAATTTCACACTATTAAGTTACTTTAGACTAGAGGTATACTATGAATAGACATAAATAAGTTAAATTATAGAAAATTATACACAGTTGATGTAGTATTTCATAGAGTTTCTCGGAAATCTCACAGGAGATTTGACACTTTCCGCATTGTCAGATCCAATCATCATAGTATTATATAACCAGAAAGATTAAGACGATTAAATTGATTAGATTCATCTCGTTGCATGCTACTTATTCGTCGATAAAGTTAATCCACTATGTGTCTAACAACCACTGCTGTGGAAACTGTAGTGTACATTGAACCGGAACAGCCATGTATCCTACATTATGAAAATCAATTCCATGTCCCAGCACTACTCTATGACTTTATAGTAAATGTATGCCAGACTAGTTTCAGTTTACTATTATTACTACATCGAGCCAAGTGCGCACAATAGTATCAAATGCTATCGTGTCGTCAAAGAACTCCCTTAAATAGAAGAACAATAGAACAGCAAGTTTTACATGGGGCTATAAACATTCGTACAGCTCATAAAAGTGTTGCGTGGATTCTGAAGAAGAGACAGTCAAGAGACGGATTTAATTATTCACCACTTCACCGATTTACGATGTGCACGCACGTACAAGTCATCACATCAACTAGACAAGTTTCTCTCCAGGCTAAAGCCCAATTACCAAAGATTAGCAATAAAGGGAAATCATGGGGAGATAATACAATCAATTAGAGCATTTAAACAACTTGCCCTACAGCTGCATGCATAAATCTACCATTATTATTATCATTCCCCATATTTCCCAAAGATACTTTCCTTCATACGAAACACAAATAATTGCCAAATATCAGGATTGCCTTTGAAACTTAAATTTTAGAATACATTGATATAACGAATCTGTTATTATATGTAAACACATAAATCAATGAGCAAGTACATATCTTCTATGACATTATCATTTTACTAGTAGGTCTCTCTAAAATGTAAAATTAAGTAGGTGGGTTGATTTATAAATACCAAAATACTACTTCTTACGAAATCCAGTATGAAATATGAAACGTACCTTAATAATCTGTATTTACAAAAGGCAGTTGCGAGAAAAGACGGTATATTGTGTTGCCTCGGTACACAATAACAAAAGTCTGTTGTAAAAACGAAATCTTGAATGGGAAGCACACGGTGAGTTTTAAGAAAAGTCAGAGACCGATGTTGACAAGTAGCCAGAGAGTGTTCAAATGAAAGGCGGAATACTCCTTTGTACAATTCATACGTGAAATTCTAAGGAATTCATTTAGTGTCTGAAGCTGAATGAAAACTGTGTGTATATACCATATTGGTTAAATAGTGACAGTGCAGTGTTGGTGTGTATAGACAGTATGTACAGTGTTGCAGCTGACTTTCTGCCAACACGAACAATAACACAAACGAACGGAGCGACGACGATTGACGAGTAACATGGTTAAAAACTTGTTTGGAATAAGTATACTATGGTACAGTGTACATTATTGCTGATGATGGGAATAATGATTGGTATTTCAGAATCAAATACTATCTGCGTGTAGCAATTCCAATGTAATCACTGTAATAATACACAATATGACTTCCTGCGTAATTATCACTGAGATATTATTACAACTGTCTGTGTGTGTAGTATCTACACAGCATGTGAGGCGAAAATAATCGAGATGTGTCCTTCAGATGTAAATTAGTTGCATGTAGCTTACTTGGTAATAAATGCAACTGTTCTGTTCGTTAAGGCGACTAGAAGTAGAGTATTCAGTATTCTTCTCTCACTGTGCTGTGACTGTGTGTGTAGTATGTGCGCTTTTTTGGAAGGAAGGATGAACGTACGTCCTGGTAGATAGATAGATTGGAAATGTTGAGGATCCGTGTAGTTTGGGTTAGTGGTTGGTTTTGATACCAGCAGTTGAGTTGGCGGTGGAGTACGAGTAAGTAAAATAGTGTGAGTGAAGTGAGAGTATGGGCAGAAATGGTTGGGTCATAAAAGCGATCGTGCATGCGAGCCAATGAGCAACATACACACAGTCGCAATCGGGAACGACTCTGCATGCGCTCCCACTCTGCTCATATCATCCACTTCCACCCGAACTTGAAACCGAAAAACTCCGAATTCAACTTTAACTTTGTATGTATATCCTTCCTTACTACACACGTACACACCATTGTAGCACCAGTTCTCTTCAAGGTATCTCTGTACACTACACACTACACATACACACTATCTATAACTATACCCATTTCTTTCCCCAGCATTATCGGTGCACCAGCACTGCATTCTGAAACTATACTCTACACTTATACCTCACCTTCAACACCCCAACCAGCACCAGAAGCCAATATCTGTCCTATATCAACGCTGTAGAACACCGGAGAAACACAGACCACGCCAAATAGCATGAAACATGACGTACCGTATTCTTTTCCATGACTTCTATGCTTTCTCCCAAATACAAAACACTCAGAATCCTACAGAAGCCTTGAAAAACAGAGCGAAAGTTATCTGGCATCCGCAGTCAACGACGTCTGCTCTTACTTACACTACATACATTATAGGATACCTATTGAACTGTGTGTGTAGTTAGGAGTATGTGTGTATGTATTCTATGTATGTATGTATAGCACAAAGAAAGTACACAACCCAAGAAGGATTTTCCATATCCTTGCACTGCATTCAATCCATAAACCCATTGCTGAATAGCCCTATTATATGACAGTGAAAACTGAGTACTATGACTCAAGTTCTTTCAGACTCTCAGATCCGCTCCTGGCTCCATCAAGAATGAAACAACCCATATATATGTATATGTACACTCATTTTATACACAAATACGATCGTTCGAATCCAGAATTCAAGTCAGAGAAACTAGGTATTCTTTAACTCTATTACCTAATAACACTCCTATGTATCTACATAGGCACATGCTGTCTAGTAACACTATTCTCCACACATACACTGCATCTCCCTATAATATAATACAATAAAATGATATACCTACATAAAGCACATAGAGTATACCTCTTTTACTAAACACTACAAATGGTAGGAAACAGTATGTAGGAGCGTAAGTAGTAGAATGTTGTCGATAGGGAAAGGCTTATGGTCTTTCCACAATAAAGTATGTAGTAAGAGGTGCAGGAGGTTCTAGCAATACTACATTGGGCTCACAACACTAGTGCACTTACATAATATTGGAAACTCAATAGAGTTCAGTTTAGTCAGTAGTGTAGTCTACTACTACAACCATGCTGTCTGCCTAGTACTTACTTGACATACTGTGTGTACTTGGGCAGGCAGTTGTACTTGTACATATAATATACAGTTTCTATTTTACATTCAAGTATTACAACCAGATACGTTGTAGAGAGTCAAGTCAAGTGAATTCATAGGCTACTACTAAGAATGAATCGAGTACGTTACCACCTTAAATGCCACATATATCCGTTTACCCAGTACCTACTTGTGTGATGTGTATATATTTAGTTATTATGTTATGTTATAGAAGTAGTAGTGGTGGTTTGAGAGGAAACAATTGATCTCTGACATTTAAACGCCCATATAACTCCGAGTACGCGGTTTGGTATTTCAAATGCAAGCCAAACTACGTGCTACTCATCATCAGAGCAATACGAGCATATACATGCACTTCGCATATACAATTTCGTCATTCGATCTAATAAATGTATTCCGCTTACGAGATAATGAAGTGAGATGTTGATGTTGTATAGAGATAATGTGGGTTACTACCTAGTATTGATGCTATCAATTTGCTTAGAGCCACTCAGGCAGCAATGCAATAGCCAATTTAATGAACAACCTTTGCATTTCCACTCTAAGATCAAGTACTTAACATTAAATACATTGAAGTAGTGCTACTAGAACTAATACTGCCGGTATTCTAATTTCATGTAAAGTGCTTCAACTTCCGCCCAAGAATATTCAAACCGGAAATGTCAGCTGTGATGCATTTACATCGTGTACCTATCCATGTTTAGGTATGTATACAAACGGAGCATGCTTGTATTACATTACACATTGATGGACAGCTGTAATTCACACATCTTATTAGCATTCTATTATCATACGCGAGTGTACACATACGGAATAAGTTGTGTTCGCTCTTTAATTCGAAAACGCCTCTATATTGCTATTCCTAGTAAGGTAAAAATTGTAAGCTCCACAGTATTTTATATTCAAATACAGGATCATGGAAATCGTGAAAAATAACGGACGTACATGAGCTATCTTTTTCTACACTCTATACAATACAGCGAGCACAAGTGTTTAAACTCGATAGCTGCATTTCCATATAACAGTTAACTACTACTTCGTGTAACTAAATATCACTATCTGCAAACACTAATACAGACGCTTGTATTTATACATGCTAAACATACTAGTACATGAAATCTTTGTCAATATATTATAATGTAGAAAATAAATTCACGATGGAGAACAGTTTTCCCTTCAGATTTCTTAAACTAATTTGCACAAAAGTAAATGATTCGTCAGAAAAGCCTTGTAGTAAGTTGAGTATAGGTAGGTAATTAAGGTAAGTATTTACATAGGCAAATGTTTTTTGATGTCAATTTTATTTTTATACCTGAAGACTGATTATTTATTTTCGAACCACAATGATTATTATTCTTCAAAGATTTGTTCAGATTGGAGGATTTTAGCGAAATTTTTGAGATTGTGTGGGTATAAAAATAGCAAACCACCTAGGTAGATTAGTATTGGAAGAGTAAGTAAACCAGTCACAAAAGTTTCCTTTTATATAAAGGAAATTCCAATGACGTGATATACATGTATATATAGTACACAGATACAACGTAAAGAGCGGCAGTATTTATTTTAGACATAAAACTTGTTACAGTTTTGTCCAGACGAATGGCCTATAAAGAATTCAAATCAGTTTTTCATCGTGCTATTTCATACGAAGTATCAAAGTGACGGAATACTAGGACGGAAGAAGGGAATGACAGCATTGAAGCACAAACTCAAGGACCAGTCAGAATCTGACAGAAAGTAATACCTAATCTCTCCTGGAGAACTGGATCGGAATTTGTTGCGTTTTGCGATGACGATAGTGGGGATATGTGTGATGGTTAAAGGACAGGAGATATGTAGCACAAAAGAGCATTCTATCGAATCTTCAAACCACATACTACTCCAGTTAGTATTAAAAGAACAAATCGTGATGACGCACAACCCCCATGTATATTGTAACTCACAGAAGAGTTTCGTATCTGTATTATAATTCTACAAACATTGTGTCATCCTGCATTTTAGCAAATACAAAGTATTCGTTCCGGATTAGTAACAAGTACCTACCTAGTACCTACATACCTACGTACTAAAATAATTGCCTTTCGACTAGGCTTTACACTATTACCACTAGTAATACCATATCATTACTACAAATGTTTTAGTTTTAGGTGTACATGACTACTCGCTCAATTTTATGCAACCATTGTGAGTACATGCCATTATTTCATAGACCATCAGGCGAGATGAGTGGATCCTAGTCCTGCCGAATTAAATGTTGTTACGGAAAAGTAGATTCCTGTCTGCGGTATGTTTGTAATTATAATTGCTACTATATGGGACACAGACACAAGGCTGAAGACACACCGTCCTTCCTAATACTAATCATGCACATTGTGTGCAAAAGTAATATTTCCGTATTATATTAATTGAGAAATTAATTGCATATTTAAACAGTCCCTTTGTTCAGCACATACATAGCACATCTGCTAATTACTGCCGTGAATAGGGAAGAGTCTTGCATGGCTATTTTCAAGTAATGACTATTTTCAAACAAGTCAAGATTAGGGAATTATAATAATACGGATCTAAAATTTTGAAACGGGTATGTTATGTATGTTGGCCTATTTATTCGTTTCCCAGAAGCGTCTATCAGATTTCGTTACAAGCAATCACCTATGGGTAGTATTGGTGTTGTTCGGTATTTCAGTCCCGTCCGTATCAAGCATCCAATGACATAAACATGCAAAACTTGCAGAGAGTATTGAGAGTAACCTCTTAAAGTTTCCTTGCTCCTACACTGTGGAATCGACTTCGACTCACTCACTTAGTTATTTCTCAGCTTTCCTTCTTCTTCTGCCACTGTCTTTTTGGTTCTGTCGTAACCCCTCACATTCTTTGCTTTCCTTCTCCTGTCTATTTCATTCATTCATCCCATAGTTCGATCTGACCCGGCTGAAGGAAAAAAAACTGAACGTGGAATAGCACAATGCGCCAAAGCAGTTGAATACTAAAATAAAAGCCACAATGTCTTAGCGTTACTATGTGTAGAAATGGCTAGCCACAGCAAACGAGGAGAGTAAACCAACAAATGTACCTAAAGGTTACTTCACTGACTCTGTCAACATGAGTGTTTGCATTTACACTATCCCAATATCTATACACTCGCTTTCAATTTACTCTTCCACTCCAAATGCATACACAAGAACGGAATCATTGAAAAGAAACTATTCAGCCATACTAACGCGTCAATTTTCCCTTCACAAAACATAAAAGCAAGCTGTGAATTGAATATTCATCAAAGCCAAATAGTTGCATTACAAATAATTTCCAGTAGGACTATAATACATTTTTCTGTACACACATTGCGCTCTATAGTGTTTGCACTGTTGTACTTTGTACTACTTCAGTGTACAAAGTCATTCTGGTGAGAGAAGCTGTCAGTAATGTCCAGTAGCTGGAATAAAGCGAAAGAATATTGCCAAAATGCCTCCGTCGATCTTCACAGTAAGCTGACCAAGTCAAGTCAAGAGGCAGTAGAATAGCACTACCATGGGAATATTAAGGTCTCTGGATTTCAATACGGAAATTACAAAGTTCACTTTCCCTACGGTACAATACAAAACGGAGAAAATGGAGAGAACTGTTAGTTGAACATCCCATGCTTATTTGAATTTCTTTTATATACTGACTCAGTGTACTAACATTGTAGTCACTGTAAAAGTATAGAACACAGAGATAAGGCACTAATGCTATATTTACTAACTTATCTCTCTTCCACTTTCCATACAGAGTGTATAGGTATTGTGAATAATAGCGGAAAGTCAGTGGACGATTCTATTTCAAATACTTTTCATTTGCTTTTCCCATAGCGGCAGGCAGAAACATCAAGTCCAAATCGCACGAACCAGAATTCTTTCCTTAACTTTCTCAATTTCAAAACATTTCTGTTTCACAAAGACTAGTAGAAAAGAGAGAGATAGAAGTATACAGTGTATAGAAAGAAAGCAAGTGAAAATTGTTTGATTTTCATTTAAAAATGCTAGTAAAATCTAACAGGCTGTTGCATGGTAAAATATGATGAAGGTAGAGAGTTGGATACAAAAGATACTACTAGTATTGGGTATACATTCTGTAACGTTAACGTTACAAACGGTACAAACAAGAGAGTTTAATGGATATAAATTGGACACATGACAATGATATTTCATATATATTATTAAAGGAAGGAATAGCTAGCATTTGCTACTTTTTTCTGTCAACAGCTACCATCGGGAGACTTAGTATCTG
>JAQFYB010006251.1:0-12563 GCA_034694085.1 Pogonognathellus longicornis | reverse complement strand
CCCACAAACCCGCCGACAAAAGTAGCGGATAATCAGAAGTGAATAATCAAAAAGTAAAGAATTTGAATACCCCTATTGTTTTATTAAAATGCTTTAATAGTTTCAGTAATTTTTAAATAACTTTGGTCACAATTATTATTCAAAATCATTACGCTGCAGCTTTAAAATGTACTAAATTTAAGTAAATAAAAATATTATTGCATATTATCCATGTGTATCGTATAGGATGTATAGTACAGTGCATATAAGGTAGCTACCCTAACACCTAACAACGACTAGATCATTGTGCCCCCTTTACATAATTATTAATTTAATTGCCCAAACCATCACCACCACCGGCACCACCTTTGCCTACACCAGAACACACATGTATTATACAGATTACAGATCCTAATAAAGGAGCAACACAATGAGAAAAGAGCTGCATTTTACTTGTCTCGTGTAACATAAATTGGGTTATTGCATAACATTTTTGTGATCG
This sequence comes from Pogonognathellus longicornis, assembly GCA_034694085.1. Classification (NCBI taxonomy): domain Eukaryota; kingdom Metazoa; phylum Arthropoda; class Collembola; order Entomobryomorpha; family Tomoceridae; genus Pogonognathellus; species Pogonognathellus longicornis. The sequence goes on along the minus strand of JAQFYB010006251.1, from coordinate 12,082 downwards.
ACCATTCCATCTCCATCCATAGCACGTGTACAGATTGCAGTACACGCTTGTTGTCTTATGCACTCTACTAATGCTCTCACTGCACTGAAAACAGCAAGAAGTTATATAGTAGTCATTATAATGTATATAGCTACAACTTATATGTGAACTGTTTTTCTCATTTCTTTGTTGCAATGGATGGTTATATAGATTCAATGTTTGTTTGGGGCCATCGAGATTATGCAATACTATATAAAGCAATTTTATTTGCGTTGATACACACCACAACTAGTCAGTCAATCAGTGAGAAAGGTCCCTTTCTGAAGAATTGGTAGAGTTAAACATATTCACCTCAGCAGATACAGAAAGGCATATTTGTAAACTACATAGTATTTGTGACAGAAGCATTCGATTTCAGTATGAAAAGCTACTCGATTCTCAGTGTTACTCTGGTGGTTCTAGTCCTAATTGTCACTTTAACAGTATTTTCAATACATGGGACACCAGTTGCAAGTCCAAAAAGAAGCAGTCATAAACCCTGCTACTATTTCTCTGATTGTCCTATTGGGGAGATTTGTACATTCAATAAATTCTGCATCTAAATTTCTGCCGTCTTTTAAAACCAAAATGTTGTCCTACTCTTAGCGATGTCGTCCACTAAGGTGATTTTAATTATTTAGACGTGTAAAGAAATGTGTTTATTATTATCATTTATATCTGTATTAATTATCGTGTTTAATATTATTTTTGATACATGAGAGTAATTGTTTATTAATTTTTTTACAAAATTGCAGAATCGTTTTTCAATGTCTAGTATAAAAGAGTTCCTCTTAATCCACCGTGATACGATTGACACACTCAAATGGTTGGAATACAGTCTCAACTTGTTTTCACTCCCTGCAGTTGCTATTATACAACTAATTTCTATTTACTTGTTTTGGTATTTTATACTGTCTATTTCATGAGCTTAAAACCTGTATGTATCTGATACAAAATGCAGATATTAACAAAGAGTGGGTGCTACCATGTAGTCATTAATTAATGGAATAAATAAAATTAATTTTACCTTATGTAAAAAGGGTTGTAAAATATACCATTCGAGGTTTCATAAATTATATGATTATTCAATGGTTCTCAGCTTTGCTGCTAAATATTTAGTCGAAAATTTTTACAAAATTTTATTTTTATCTTTTACTCATAAATAATATACGACAAATAACTGCATAAGCAATAGGTTTTTATTTCATAAATATGTGCCTGATAAATAGTATTTATGCCATAAATTCATCCCGCGGGAGCACGGATCACTAATTAAGGTGAATAAAACAAGCAATCCTCACAAATGTATATTAACGATTTTATTTACATTGTAAAAATTTCTTGGTCTCGTTTCTATTTTCTTTTGGAAAATGTTTCGACAAGAAAAGTTAATAATCCGAAGAATATAATCCAAACAATAATGCTCACAAAGCCTGGCCAAACTAATGGATGAGTAATTCCAAAACCTTTACTGAGTATTGCCCGTATGGAATCGCAAGGTAAAGAACAAGGTAGAAAGTAACTCAAATACTGTAAATAAATTGGCATTCCTTGGATGGGCCAGACCATTCCTGAAATGAAAGACAATTTCCGAAAAGTTATTAATGTACAAAAAATGTTAGTTTTATGCAAGATATAGTTAATAAGCTTAAGTATTCACCCGACAGAAGAAAGTTAGGAAAAAACGATCCAATCGCTAATAAAACTGCCTCAAGTTCCTCTTTGCATAAAGTTGCACACAAAAACCCTTAAAGTCAAAAATAAGTAAATATTATTTTATTATTTTTTCATAATTTCTATTTCCGTTAGTGTCATGAATAGAAAATTATATTTTTATGATGATGAGATGTAGAATTTAAATTCGTTTTTCGCTAACATAAATATATATTAAATGATTTTAAATTGATATAGGTTTGGTGGAGACTATGTATTTGTGCAGTATAGATTCAGAATAATAGTGAGCTGGATAATAAAAATAGTATGGTATATTTTATATTTTTATAGTAGATTAAAAACATAAAAGAGCAATTATTATAGTGTATGAAATAATATAACAGAAAATCTACCGCTTCTTAGATTATAACTCTCGGATCTAAGAATTAAAATTATATTTTTGTCCTTACCCATTGAAACTCCACATGTGCCTACCAGAATGGCCAAAATTACTGCCCAGATAACAGTTGTCTCAACTCCTACTTTAAAGACAAAAGTAAGGATCACCAAGGCTGAAGAACATTGAACTATTAGCACAAGAGCTTGAGTTATGAAATAGGATATCATTATTTCTAAAGTCGAAACGCCTGCCACAAGGGATCTTTTAATAATTCCAAGCTTCTTTTCGGAAATGTATTGTATACCACTCGAGCAAAGTGGAAAGAAAAACAAAAGACTGTAAAAAATAAATAATAAATTTACACTTCACAAAAGTAACTGATTGATAAATATTAGTAAGTAGATCCAGCATTTGTGTATTTGTAAAATATGAAAATACCCTAGGACAATGCTTGGTGCAAAGAATTCTCTGTAGTTAGTATCTAGAGTTCCATATATGGGTCTGTCAAACTGTACAATATTAACATTTTTAACAAAACATTAGATTAAAATTAAAACATGGTGTGACAAAATCTGAAGACGATATTGAAAAAAAACTTGTAATAATTACTGTTAATGGTATGTCTCCTTGGGATGGATCACTACCACAGTCAGATAACAAGGTTGATGTAAATGTTCGAAATGCTTCAAAAGCAACCTTCCGAATGGTATTACCAATTTGAGAATCTAGAAAGAATAGTGGATATTAGAAAAATAAATTCATAATATATTTAACAGGAAATTGAATTATGCTCACTAGTCATATCTAAATGAAAATGTATTTGAGAGCCATTGATCGATTCCGGTGATGCATAATTTCCACTGAGCCCTCTATCCACCATGCTTGAAGAGAAATTATGAGGAAATACTAAATATCCCCACAACTTTCCCTTAAAAACCTCCTTCAATGCTTCATCTTCTTTTTCAAAATCGATCTACATAATTTGAAAAAAATGTTTTTGTTAAATAGTTTACATTTGCCGTTGCATAAAAACCAAGCCCATGGAATATATACTTACGAGGTGAAAATATGTTGCTGGCAATGCTTCCAAATATCGACAACTCAAATTTTCTACAGCACAACCTGGAATGACGGTACAGTTAGATCTGAAATCCTGTTTATCATGATTAATAACTCCCACTTTTAAATTTATTGGGTCATTTCCTACAGCAAGACATATAGCTGCTATGTGTAAGGATGGGATGAGAAAAATAAACAGGACAAATCTGAATATGAATTCAAAACATTAGTCATTTTTTAAAAATATTTTCCGGAGCAAAAAAAATTACGGAATCTTGGAATTTTTGTGAAATACCCAATATTTCTCATCATAGTTTTGAAATTCTTTCTTGTAAGTGCTGAAACTGTTTTGCAACTCTTAGACAACCGGACACGACAGTTTGATTCATCCGAATGTTGTCTGACAAGTGTATGAGTTGAATTCAATTTGTCAATGTTTGAATTGTTCTTGTCATTTGAGTCTCCAGTTTTTTCTATGTACCTAATACCCGTTATCTTATTGGCATCTGAAGCAGCAGACGAAAACATTAGAGAATGTTGATTTTGAAGACAATTAATACTCGGAGGTACTTGGCACTCATCTTGTTTGCATGCTTGCAAAATGCATTCCTCTAAGGAATTATTTGGGTATTGTTTTAGCAGTAGAGTTGGCGAAGTTTCCAAAAGTAAACGCCCATTACGCATAAATCCAACCTAGATTATTTGCAATGTTTAAAAATTCGATTTTACTCTTTTGTAAAATGAAAGTAGTTTAGTGAACCTTGTCAGAATATTTAGCTTCTTCATGATAATGTGTTGTTATTAAAACTGTCACTTTTTCACTGTCAACTAGTTTCCGTAAATAGTTCCAGATACTGTTGAAACAAAAGTAGCATATTTAGAGGTATGTATATAAATACATTACGTATGAATATACTAATCCAAAACTGCCATGTTTCTTAGCATTTCTATTTTTTCTATAAAATAATATGCGAAATAATATCCACAAAATTTCTTCAATAAAAAATGAATTCGTAGTTGTATTATAGTATAGGTATATTATCATGTTTGCCTTTGACGTAAAATCGGATCCACACCAACTGTTGGCTCGTCTAGTATAACCAATTCAGGGTTATGAATCAGTGCAACTGCAAACGATACTCTTCGCTGCTGTCCACCACTGCATTTCAAACGATACGATAATTCGAAATTTTATTCACCCCCATGCATGTACTAAAATATTGTTGCATACCTAATGCATACAACGCAACACAATTATATACTCTACATACAGTAGGGCAATCACCTTAAGGTTTCTATTTTTCTTTGAGACATTTGTACTATGGGCAGTTCCAGTAAATTCATCAAAAACGTATAACTTTCTGTGAATTCCTCATGTGATAAACCGTATATGGTAGCATAGTAACATAGAGTTTCTTTAACCGTGAACATTCCAAACAAAGCTGTTTCCTTTGGGACAGGATTACAAATTAATAGATGATAATTCAATGACTAACTATCTACATTATATCCATATTCGTTTCTAGATTTAAGATACCTGAGGCATAAAACCAACTCTTCTTCCCGGAATACCACTATTTCGAGTACCGGGAGGAGATCCACATGCATAAATGTCTCCTTTATCTATCTTTAAAAGTCCGACTAAACAAGATAGTAACGTTGTTTTTCCACATCCACTCGCACCGAGAAGACTGTATCTGTAGAAATAAATTCTCTTGTATATCAATTTCACATCCGGGAAACAAGAAAAAGGTTTATTCATTATTCGCATAAATGCACAAGACATGTTGTTTATTTGAATTTTAATTGCCATTAAATCTTACATTGTCCCACCCTGGACAGTCATATTGAAATTCTGGAGAACTGCTGTCATATTTTTTGAACTTCCATAATTCTTGTAAGCTCCGCTTACAGAGATTATGGTATTTCCCACTGATGAACTGCGTCTTGATCGATTTACCCATGATGAAATTTGTTTAGAATGTTCACTTTCGTAATCATCAAGATGATTCCTAGATAGTGAATAAGGAAGAATTAATCATTCTGAAAATATAGTCAAGTACTAAGTAGAACATAACTAATGAGTTAATAAACAACATAAATATCTGGATGTGGCCATTACTAAGCCAAGAATATTAATTATTACCCTTCAATATCTGAATCCATTATGAGATATTGAGAAACTGCCTACAGATATTAAACACCCTGTCTTAAGTCCTGTGGAGCACAATTGGATATATCTTAATATTTAAATCACATTACATTGAAACACAAGTTTATAACACAACTGAAATGTAACTAATGCTTTTGAGCCTTTATCTCAGTCTGTGAGTTGATTACCCAAGAGTAAAATGCACCATTGCTCTTTCTTCTCAGAACTCCCCTTTAAGAACAATTTTGTGCTACACAATGCTATCCCCTTATGTGTCGATCTTTCTCAGATATCAGATATTCTCAACAAGGTGAGTTTTCCCCGATTGAGGAAAAATCTATGCTTAGGAATAATAGGAATATTGAAGGAGCAATTGGGTGGAAAAAAAGATGGGAAACCCAGCTTAGAAAAAAATAATATATCCATTATGGAGGAATACCTTAAGATGCTTCCAATGCAAACATTCTTAACAGTGAGATAACCTATTATCACATTGTCGTGTATCAATGTGTAGACTTATTTGCGGTTCGTTCACTTGCTATTTTAAATTCCAGGTTTTTATTCTTGGTTAAACGGATGCGTCCTGGGTGTTTAGAAATCGTCTTAGAAAACTGATTACGCCAACGATGAATGTGTACGCTTGTATGCTAATGCTGCGTTACTGGCTACGTAAGCAGTGGGAACAGTCCATAGATCCACCATACCATTTGCATTATTTATTAGTAATTTTTTTGTGTAGTACTAGTAATGATGCAATTTGAATATAAAGTGTCGGCAATGTGTGGTGTTACACATTTAATAACAGCCTTGAATAATATTGATAAATTTTAACATAATGTGAACATTAAGCAGTACATAAAACCAAAAGCTAACTATAAAAAGGTAAAGGTTAATATTTTTCAAGAATATTATTACCGCTAAGTCTGTGTTTGGTTTAGTTTAGTACATGTCACTGCTTGTGAGATACCAAATCTACTAAATGTAATGTATACTGTCAACTGTAGAATTGTAGATAGTGATAGTGGTTTACTATTTTACAAAAGCGCTCACTGACTCACTAATGACTTTGCGTATAAAATTATGTCCAGGGTTCCAGAGACAGTTTATTACATGGTTTTGGCAGGGTTGCCGGTTGGAGTGTCGTACCATAGTTCATTTGGTAATCCCTTACAGTCTTCCGGCTATTAAAGAAAGATTAGAATAACTATATTCAGAAGAAAGTACATAATAAGCACACTTAATATTTTTAGTATGTATACTATATTATACTCATGATTGAGTCATAGTCATAATAACAATAACCTTATTACCTATACAATATCTGTCTATGATAGAATGTAAAATTCTCTGCTTAATTAAACGTTAATCAGGCTGCGAGAATATTAGTAGGAACAAATAATGCATAAATAAGTCAGGCAATGTATACAATTTATTTATTTTTAAAATATCTGTATGTTACGCTCTTTCACCTAAACAAGAATATTATAAGGTTCATGAACAGTAGACAATGATGTATCTTTACTTTTAATTAGTATTGTAATTAACCCGAAGGTTTTTTAAAGCTTGGGTATATATTCCTAATAAATTTTCTGAATCTGAAAGATATTTCAAAATTGATTAAACCCAGAATAGTTTTTGAGTGTGAAGTAGAATTATTTTAATAAACAATTCGAAAATAGAAATAATTTTAAGATTTTTTGACACCCTGGACACATAGAGAGGTGATGTGCATTTAACTAATAAAAATTTCCTAAGGATGAATCTCAGTAAATACTTACATCGAAATGATGGAATGCTGCGATAAACTATATAGGTACTAATGCGCAATGCTGGGGAGCAAAAAATAAACCTAGGGGCATTAAATGAAAATAAACCTACCTCACCTATAATATAATATAGCTACATCATTTACAGGTGTACAAAACATCATATCTTTCTACTGTATTTGAAATAAAACTAAATTTTATGTTAGAAAGTAGAGTGGAATTATCTCCCAGTTTATAAGTAGTCAATTTGTTATATGTTCATATTTTTCATGAATCTAGTTGGATATAAGTATGTCTAGTATGCAAGCGTTGTTACAAATGCCATTATCACAGTGATTGTGATGTGTATTTGAATTTTAGCAATCAAAGTATACAAAATACAACAATGAGACAAACAATACTCATTATGTGGTGTAATCGGTCTAAAAAACTTGTATTTCTTTCCTGTTTATTCAAAAGTTGTAAATAAAAAAGTGTTGGTTATTATGCACATAATATTGTTCCTGCTTGAAACTCTTAAGGTCATAAAATATATATCAATACACAATTATTATATATAAAACCGACTCAACTTAGGTACTTCATACTTATAGGTACTTCATAAAAATAGAAACTTGTATAGAGTACTTCCAACGGAAGGTGTGTTGTTTGTTAGTTGCTTCACTAAATTAATACTTAGGCAGCTTCCAGAGGGTGGAAATTGCATGCAATTATTACATTCTGGAACATAATATTATGAATAAAATATTGATCTTGATCATACCTACCTACGAATATGTATACGTGATTTCCCATATAAGAAATACTCGTGTCAGAAATATATAAAACCTGTTTTAAAATGAACAATTAATTTTCTGCTTGAAACTCATAAGTACCATTATACAGATTATCTGTATTACAATTATTGCATTAAACCGACTTAACTTATTCTTAGATTCGTATCCAGAGGGTGTATATAAATATGTATATAATATATAATATCTGCTTCGTATCCAATTGCATTGCACAAATATTTTAAGATTTTTAGCAGCATGCAAATCATTTCTCTATCTAGGTATTAGGTATATTCCACCTAGATTACAACTTAACAACTCTACAAAGTAAAAGTGAGCCATTATATATTTTACGAGGATCTAAAATATTGTTAAGAGATATTATGAAGAATGCCTAGGTACTAGGTACTTATATTAGAAGTACATAGGTATGTGTAGAAATACAAATAAATACATAATAGGAATATTGTTTCGTTAAAGCATTAGAGAGTAGGCAATTGATATTGCAAGAATTTATTCTCAAAATTATATTTTAATTGGATCCACAATTTAATTCTACTACTACAACGCGAAACAAATTAAAATATGAAATGGTTCCGTCTAGTCATATAGTTGTATTCTGTGAGATTAGTAAATGGATCAGCTTCAAAATTAGTAAAGCAGTGCGTCCATGAGACAAGAAATGTAGTGTATAATACGAAGAGCAAAATGTAATTTACGGAAGGATAATTTATAGAAAAATACATTTTCAGGGTTTCACTAGACTAGTTATGAGAATTAGGTAGTTAAAGGTTACTACGCATACTTACTATACGATAATCATGTCATGCGTTGATTAACTTTAGTTTGGTGTTACAATGTACTTTCATGATTTTTCAAGATTATCATCAGTCCAATTTGCTTAATAGTATTCCATTGTATATTATTGATTATATACAACTCTGATCAGCCTCGCATGTTTATTTAGGCCGAGTTGTCACTCATTGAGTCATATTATTAATTATTGTTATCATAAAAATTTGCTTTGTGGATCTCGATTATATGCCAAATCTGATTTGTTAAGCGTGAAAGCGGATATAGACGTATGTAGTATGCATTGTATATAAGTGGATGTAAATGTAAGTATGACATATAGCAATAAACACTTGTTTATTTTTACTTTCATGACGTCAGTTGTGTAGTCATGCAAAGCAGAATCAATGATTCATCCATTCAAGATGATCAGTTGAATGTATGAAAGAGTAAATTATAACAATGCAATGTCACTTGGTCAGTTAGGAATGACGTAGACGCAAATAACGTAGACGCCAATGACGTACACTGCCACGCTAAGTTTACATCATCAATAATATCATAAACTTTCATCATTGTTGTCCACGTACTATGGGTTTAATAGCTTATCTTATAGTATAATAATAATCACGCATTTATTTTCAGATCATTCTCTTTACTTATTTTATTTACGAGTGTCATAACAGAGTTTTGAAGCTACCCGACATTACCATTAACACCTATAGATTGAACTGGATTAGGCAGAATCATGATAAAAGATTTAAATACAATTTACTCAATGTTAATACTGCTACTGTTAATACTAACTTAATTTTTTAAGAGTTAAATAATAACTATTTAGTAACTATAAAAGAGTATAATTTAAATGTTACTTTAGGCTACTTGCAGTATCACCTATAGCGAGGTAAAAAGAATAAGTGAACATTCTACACCATCTACACTCTACTTTTATGCATAATCCATACTTAGTTATGTAATTAAAATAATATTATACCTAGGTATAGTTATACTAACGGTAATACCATGTGCATGTGCATCATGTTTTAGTTCACACACTGACTTTCCATCTTAATTGATAATAAGTGTGTATATATCTAGGCTTTACTGCTCCTCAAGGATGCTTGCTAGCTACAAATACAATCTTATACTTTAACCAAACACACCATTGTCTTGTTTATTGAAATATATTGATATTTTTTGTGCTTGGGAAGATGCTGTATGTGAACAGTAATGACGCAGACACAGGTGTAATGCATGCAGTTAGTTACTAAGTAAAGTACAGCGAATATAAAGTATGTAATAATGATCAATTTTATTTAACGAGAGATTACAATACGTGAATTAGCTATGAAACGGCAGTGAAAATTCATGTCCTCAGATTATTTATTAAGGCATAATAAACATCAATTTATATTCGTGTGCTATGTGAACTAGGAATGTTATAATGAACCAAATGAAACAAGCATACTCTATGTTGTATAATTTGCTTACAAAATTTCAAATAAATGTTGATATCGAAAAACAAAAATGCATTTTAATATGAAATTGTGTGATGCATAATATTATTAAAGTAGCAAAGCAATAGTTTTCTTATACTATAATACCTACACTATAGCATAGTTGTATGGTATCCAGTAATAGCTTAATTTTTGTAATAAATCATATTATGGTATTATGGTAATAAAAGTTAAAACTATACGTTGAAATTGTTCTGTATAGGAAGTAGTAAGTTGTTATACATATATAGGTAATTAATTAATATATTAATAAATATTGATGACAATTAGACTAATTCTACTGCTTGGGGCTCATGGGTGGTAACACCCGTGTCCCGGAGAAAAACTGAATCGGGTAAATATGAAGTCTAGTCAAGCCTCAGAAACCGGGTTCTCTGCCCAGAAAGAGTATAATGGGTCTCACAAATGTCTGTTCAACTCAATGGTATTTTCAGACTTATCAATATAAATAAATGATAAAGATGATCCCAACAATATAAAGAGGTTTGTATAACTATAGCTTAACTTTATTTGCAACGAAGAACATAAATATAAACACTAAAAGCTATAGCAATTGACGAGGTTCGATCAAATAAATAAGCTAACCTAAATATACTGATATAGGAAAGCCTTTAATAAATCGCATCGCCATTATTATGCATGTGTATAAAGAATTAGGTATTTTTCGAAAGTGCTATGCTATTGTGTCTGTTGCGAAAGAAGGACATAACAAGTGTTGCAACCATTTCATGACGACGGCAAACAAGTGTTACCATACAGTTCAAAACGCATTGAATGTGAGATTATTATTCTCTTGTACCATCATAAAGTTTGTGATGCTTATACTCATGCCAAAGTACGTGTGTAACACATACACACGCAGATTGTATACAATACTCTTAACTAAACAACAGCTATACTGAAGGATAGAAATTGCAGAGACGTGTATAAGATGATGCACATACCAAATTCACATGACTATTATGCGTAATGTGAGTCATCGATGTTGCTAGAACTACTACGAGGAACATAATTGCTTTGCTAATGTTTATATCAACATTAGCTGATAGACACTTACAATATATGGTAATACTTTGAACATCTATGTACAGCTGGCAGCGTACACTAAACAGTAAGGTGCACATAATATGTGGAGTTTATTAACAACTTTGTCCTACTTAGACATGCAGCTGTAATCTCACTGTAGTTAAGCTGTTTGGTCCCCTCCTCGTCCCTTTTCGCCTTCTTTTCATTGACATCAGTCAGTACTGCTAATAATGGATTGACTAACTTACTTAACATTGCATGTATTGTATAGTGAAGTTGAACCTAAGACTATGATTCAATTACCAATAAACTAAAAGTAAGATTACAGACCAAGTTAGCAGACGTATCCAAACTTACTTAGTCACCTGAGTTAACAAATTCACCTTATTCTATCCGGGTGTACGGATCCTGAGTCAATTGAGAAGTTAAAAGTGAAGTTTTGCTTCACACGTGTATTGCAAATAGAAAGTCTTGTAGTAGTAACCTGTATCGAAACACAGAAACACTTGTGGGTTTATTCTTCTTGGTTTGAATGTGAGAAGTGCCTTGCTACACAATTCTCCATAAATAAAAGTAAGTTTATTTTATGTAGGTTAATTTTGTTACATCCTTTTCAATAATACAGAGGTACATCGATTTAATTCTGTGTAATAGTGAATATTATAAGTAGGTAGATGTAGATATACCAATAATAAGTTATAGTGACTGGACTACATATATACGTACTTTATATACAAAAAGCAATTTTTTAATTGTAAGCATCAAGTGCTAAGTGTAGTTGTGAAAAGTCAAAATGTAATTTGTAGGAGCATAATATTGTGAGTATCAAGTGAGAGTATATTACATAGGTGGCAACCTCCCCTCCAAAAACCCTCCACTCCACCTCCCCTCCACTCACCCTCCAAGATTTTGGATGGGATGGAGTG
>JAQFYB010006250.1:0-12565 GCA_034694085.1 Pogonognathellus longicornis | reverse complement strand
AGTAACAAGTTTCCGGCTAAGAGATATTGGGATTAATTGGGTTTGTTATTGCTTTTCTGGTAAAATTAACGGTCATCCGCCACACCGGCCTTAAGCGTATAGGAAACATGAAATGAAATTAAAGCTCATATGGAGAAAAATGAGAGAATGCTCCACTTATACTGTAGTGTACTGCTATAGACACTCAGTAAATACTGTACAGTTTCTATAATGTATTTAGAAGCTCTTTAATTAACGTTTTAAATCTGGTAGAGCGTTTAAAGTTTGTTGTATGTATAATATTTTATGTCTGTAGATTGAAGAAAGTCGATCAGACGGTATAGTACATACGATCCTGTACCACATACTGATGCCGATTGCCTCTGTGAATCTATTTATTGTTATAATTGTCTACACTCTTTTGTGGGACAGACATAAAGCTCAGGGCTACACAATTTTTAGCTACGTTTGTTCACTTTTTCTACTTTACCTATCACTGTCCATTTCCTATGCAATTCCGAAAGGAACTCCCGACTGCAAAATAGTAGGTAAACAAAAACTCACTTTTTTTACAAATTATGATAAACAATTTTTGAAATTACTGCGTGAATTTTTTTTAGTTTATAATTAATTTTCCTATTTATTTTGTAGCTGTTTTTGTACACTTTTTGTTCATTTCCACATTCTGCTACCTCACAGCAATAAATTTTGACATATGGTGGACTTTTAGGTAAAATTAAAAATATAGCTTTTTTATTCGTATACTCCGATAATATTTTAGTCTATTGTATTTTCCTTTTTTAGAAAAGTGAAAAATGTGAGCCCATCTAAACACATCAAAAAGTACATGGTATACTCGATAATGTGTTGTACTGCGCCAACTGTCATCGTATCTGTTGGTTTGACCATGGACAGCTTTAACGTGTAATTTATTTTTATTGTCTAAAAACTATGAATAAATGAAGCATAGAGTCAAAATATTTAGTGAAAAAATATTAAATTTTTTGTAATTTAGAACTAGTACAACATGTTCAGTGATTGAGAACGAAGTCCACTATTTGTCACCAAGATATGGGGAAAATGTTTGTGGAGTAAGTAGTGCAGCTCAAGGATGGTATATTTATTTTCCTGTTGGAGTGCTTTTGTTCTGTAACGGAGTATTCTTTTTTATGACTGTGGTATCCATGTACCGTTACAAGAAGGACACCAATTGTATTATACGTGGACAAAGTACAAATGAAGAAAAACCGTAAGAAAATAATGAAATAAAAAATTCTAAACAATTTTTAAGGTAACTGAAATAATTTTTTTTTTGTTTGAAGAGTATGGCTGTTTATAAAACTTTTTATTGTGATGGGAATCGTATGGGTTTTGGAGTTCCTTGGTTGGGCCTTAACGTTGGGCCTTAACATAAGACCTCAATCTGTTGGAGCGAGTAAATCCATTACATGGTTCATATTATTTATTGATACAATCAATCTGTTGCAAGCTGTAGCAATATTTTACATTTTCGTATGCAAGAGACATATCTTCCTCCAATTGTGGCAAAAACATGTTTGGCTAAGATGTACAAGCAGTAACCTACTAATTAATAACAATAATATTCATTAATTTGCAATAATATTATTTGCATACAATAATTGCTTTCATGTTTTTCCACAGCCTTGCTTTTATTACTTGTCAAAGCTGGATGTTGCAAATCTCCTCCAGAAACCTTTCGAAAGTCGATGCCAACTCAAGCTGCTGTATGCTGTCAAACTAATAATGGCATACCAAACGGCAATAGAAGTCGTAACACTTCAATACAAACCATGGCATCAGATATAACAACAATATCTGACAGTACTTCAATTACAACACAGTCCATCAATGTTTGTCCTGAATCTCGAAATATTAGTATTCCAAATGGAAATCTAAGCCGTGCTACTTCCATACAATCAACAAACTCAGAATTATCAACAATATCTGGCAGTATTGCAGGACATGAGCCCACATGACACTCAGAATACATCAGAGCTTTAAACCTTAGTAAACCTCTTATCTTAAAGCGTCACTCGACATGTAATTTTTCATACATAACTTAATCCACTATTGATACCCATTTAAAAAGTTAGAGACTTTCGTTTATACTTACAAGTAATGTACAAGTATAATTTATAGCAGTTACATAATAATAAATGAATTTTTTATACTGTGGTGCATTTATACTAATATAATTCATGGTATTTGATTTACTTGTCTTAATAAGTTCATAATGTGATGGGTCTACTCAGTACTCATGGTTAAAATATTTATCCTGACGCAGATAAAGTTAGGAGTTTGACCATGATGCGTGGTAAGAAATCAGAAACAGTAATTTTAGCTTTTAGTTATCAACAATAAATTCATTTTTGTACGATTATCTCATAGTTTATGAGTTTGACTTTTTACTTTATATCCTTACATATTCAACGATAAATGTAAGGATTAGTTTGAAACGCACACACACACACGATTATTATTTATTGGCGAAATAAATATTCTAACGGAAACTATTTTTCATAAATACTTATAATGTCCAGGAATTGAAAACCGCAACGATAAATTACAGTAATCTCATTCATAAAAGTGTATTGCTCAACATTGTAATAATGGTAAAATGTATACATCTACATAACAAACTATAACTTTTGATGATTGAGATACTATTCTGTGAATACGATTGAATAGAAGTGTTGGTATTTTTTATTGTGTTTGTGAGTTGTACTTTGTAATACTTGTATAGAAGTAGCTTAAGTAAGAAAAGTTTCAAAACATTTTTAGCAATTGCAAATGCTTGATGTAAGTAGATTAAGGTTTACAAATAATAGTGCACACAAAGAAGTGTAAAAGTCAATGAAACAAGCAACAGTGATATATACCTAATGCAATGATTGTAACCACAATGCTTTAGTTTCACAATTATTCATTATGTCCGGTATCTGAGGTTCAAGTTGTGGAAATATTAGTGAGACAAGTGCAAGTGCTACCAGTAGAATTTTAAGATGTTTGATTTATACTCGTGTAACTGTTTTAGTGAATGCAAAATGGGGCTATTTGTTTGTAATAGTTATTGCATTAAAAATTTCCCTAGTATTTATTAAAGTAAAGACTGATTTATTCTTAACTACAAGAAAATTCAATTTTAAAATTCATTTTCGATCTCAATTTAATCTTCGAAATGAAATTTGTAATTTCGTTAGTTTTACAATGTGTTATAGTCATAATAGTTAGTAGCAATAGTTTACTCATTAATGCTCTAGATGATGAGGGGCCAAATGAATCTACCACAATTTTTATATGTTCTGGAATTCATATGTCGAATGAAGATCTTAAAGTGCCTGGAAATTTCATGAGTCACAAAAAGCCTTATACATTCAGGTAGGTACAGAATAATATTCATTATTATACAGTATGCAATTGTATATCTGCTATAAAAAATTCGTTTATAAATATTTTAAGTTATAATTTTTTGCGTTTAATTCTCAGCTTGAAAAATAGTTCAAAACACTTGGATTGTCCAGTGCATGAGCGATTTAGTCAAGATGTCAATTTAAGTGACACTAATGGTGCAAGTATGTTTACACAGAGTGGTAATATAGTAGCAAAAAGAGATGAAAATTTTGTGTTACATAGGAATGTCACAGAATACTGTGTTCTGAGGTTTGTAATCAAATGTTAATAAACATTGTTCATAATTTTAAGCTTTTTACCTTTTTTTAAGTTTAAGTATCCTGAAGAATTAAGTGAATAGGTATTTTCTATAAATGTCTTTTAATTGTTGTTCTCTTAATTTCAGTGTTACAGAAAATTCAATTCTGACACTTTCGGTTTGCGATATTCCTTGTGTAAAGGGAATGTACAATGACAGACCATGCTTAAACAAATGTTGCCCGTTACACAAAATATTAAGATACGATTCTACAGGCGATTTGAGATGTTTGGATTTAGAAAACAATACCAGTTGGAAACCAACATTTTTTCGAGACCTTTTCACACCTTTGAATGCCAAAGAGCAAACAGCCATTCAGCCCCATTATTACAGCTCTTATTTTGACGATTGTGAGACGAATTCATTGTATGTTCACCTCCACCAAAACTTTCAAGGGGATTATCATGACGAAACCAACCCTCGAATGTAATAAGAACTAATTCAAATATTCTTTGAACAATTCCTATATTTTCTCTTTCACAGATTATTAAATATTTCCCTAATTTACTTTTTCCAGCTAATTATACTTAGCTGTATTAATAATATTAACATTTAGCCAATAAAATTAATTTTTAATAGGAAAGAATTCAATAAGTACTGGAAGAACTATTATATTAACACACCTCCGTACCCGATTAAATCTAAAATGTTAAAAATGACCAATTTCATGAATTATTTGATTTGCAGTTTCCGCTTATTACTTAATGGAACATTAGCATTTTGTTCCCCAAGAGGACATTGGATCCTGATGGAAAATGAAAACTTTTGTATGGATGGAATACAGAATTTTGGTAAAGGAAATGATTCTACTGGAAATCTTGTATCTCATGCTGTTTACCGTTGTCACGCTACTTTGAATGCTTCTAATACATCGGATTATGTATGTGTACCCTTTACGTTTACACCTTAACTTCTTCCATACCCACGCTGACAATTTTTATTGTGTTGTATAAATAATTTAAATCCTCAAGTTTTGAATTTTTTCTAGATTAAAGCACGAGAATTTGCTTTGACAGCAATTGTGTATTACATAATGATTCCTTTCGATGTGTGCCTGTTATTTATTGTAATAGTTGTGTACGTTCTTTTATGGGAAAAGCAAAACATTCACGGTTACACAATTATTAGTTACGTAACCACACTTTTCTTCCTTTATTTGACACTGTCCATTTCTGTGTCATTGTCAAAACAAACGAAGCAGTGTAAAACTGTAGGTAAAATGAGTACAAAATCTTTTTCTCTGGAAATTATACAAATTAATACAGACTGTAATGAATACTGTTCTCAAAATTGTTTTTGTAACATACACAGGTGTCATTCTTCATTTTTTATTCATCGCGACGTTCTGTTGGCTTACAGCTCTCAGCTTTGATATTTGGTGGACATTTCGGTATGTACAATAAATAAATCTCTTTTCGTTAACAAAATCATGACTCTACCGGTGTCATAATTGCTGCTATAAAATTTCAGTCACCTTAAGGCTTGCAACGAGTCCAAAAACATTAGAAAATACCTCACGTATGTGACATTCTCTTTTATCATCCCTGCGTTGATAATATCCCTTGGATTGGCTATTGACAATTCTAACAAGTGAGTTGATTAATTTGCTAATTAATACACAAAACAAAACACTTCAACTTTAATTTTACAGTAAAATTGTAATTTTTCCTCTGATGTCATTTGGACAATAGATATTGAACGAGAGATTTATAATTCATCATTGAACCTTCTAAATGTGTAGCTGGAAATAAGGAATTTTTATGTTTTTTAACAGGATACCTTGTTCAGTGTCCGATTACGAATTTAGACTGCTTGGTCCGAATTACGGTGAAAGTGTTTGCGGTGTCAGAAGTAAAGCTCAAGGCTTGTTTCTTTACCTTCCTGCTGGAATCCTACTTGGTACGTACTGTAATTAAAACATGTAATTATTTATTAATAGTTTTATATGGAAATAATGGCAAAAAATATTAACGTTAACTTTTTGTTTAAAGGATGTAATGCGCTATTTTTTGCGTTGACTGTCCTTACCGTTCATAAATACAGGAAAAGTACGGATTTGGCTCTCCAAGGAAAATGCACCAAAGAAGATAAACCGTATGAATAAATAATTCCATGAGACAATACAAAATGATGTATAATTTATTAAAAAAATGGTTTTACAAATGCTAAATAATTTTTTTAAATATTTTGATTGTAAATATTTGACAGAATATGGATTTTCTTTAAACTTTTCATTGTAATGGGAGTCTGCTGGATTTTGGAATTCATAGCTTGGGGAGTGAGAGAAGAACATGATCCACATCAAAAAACATCTTTAATTTGGGTCATTTGGTTTCTTGATGTAGTCAATCTCATTCAACCCATGGCAATTTTCTACATTTTTGTTTGCAAGCGAGTCATCTACGTACAATTGTGGCAAAACCATATTTGGCTACGATGTACGTTTAAAATATCAAAAACAAATCTTTCAAACTACCACCTTTAAAGAGTTTCATTTAATAAGGTTGTATTTTTCTGAATATTTTTATTTTTATTTCTATACAGCACTACTGAGAGTGTGTTTACTTACGGGCTGTTGCGATATGCCAGCCGAAAAAAGACCGTCGTTCCTAACTACTCCTCAATCAACCCTTGTTAGGAGCAGAGGATCGGATTGGAGCACCACGAGTATGAAAATGTCAATAAGACGTAATGATTCATTTCAGAAAACCAGAAAAGTTAGCATTTCCGCTATTGCGACTGATGTATAAGAAACGCTTTTAATGTTTCGTTATTATTCAACAAAATGTTACCTAAACAAAACTTTTACATCTTAATACTCATATCAAGTTTATGCAATTTAAATAATCTATGTTATTTTTCGAATATGTCTTATTGCTTACTATTGTTTTTATTGGATTGTTAACGACAAATAAGTAGAAAATAGAATATGTATTACGATGTAGTATTTCTAACTTGTTTACTTGGCTTATATGTAAAAAGCGAACAAAGCAAAATATAAAGTTATTATAAATTTGCTAATTATTGAGTGTAGATTGAAATTTTATTTTAGTTTATTCTCTGAAATTTGGCGTTCGAAAGCATAAATTTTAAATAAGCTTCTCTTATAAACGTAAGTAAGCATTTTGCCTCCAAATGATTAACAATGTCTTTAGGAATTTATCAAGTTTAAAAAATTCAACGCAAGTTCAAAGTTATAGTCACACTGGCATGTTCCGATGTATTTATGCATGAAATGTTCTCTATGTGCTAGGAGACTCTCCACTTGTAAGTATAAATGTTAAAGAATAAGTGTACCGAGATAATCTAAAGCATTTATGCATGTAGCTGTGAGAATTGACTTAAACTTTTTATATAGATAATAAAATATCAACAAGATTATGCAGATTACTATAACAGAACTCACTTTCTAGAAGTACGTGCTAACATTCTCTTAACAAGATTAATATTTAGCTGAGCCTACTACTGAAAATTGTTTGTTTATAAAATATGATGAATATATTTATCCAAAATTATGCTTTTGAAATACGGAAATACAGTATGTGTATGTGTGGAATATGGGAAATCAATAATGCTACATTCAACAGAGGAATACATTGGACAAAATTAAAATTTTATTTACACCCATGATATCAACATGAATTTGTTATTACTTGGTTTATCATAAATAATAAACTGATTCCTCACTCCGAAAATCCTCTTTGAAATTAAAACAGTTAGAGTTACAAGATCAGCTACAAGATCAGTCAAAGTGGTTTATCCGTAAAAGTTGGTTCCTCCTGTGTACTGTTGTTGTCCGTACAAGCCAGCTCCAGGTGCGTTCTGGAAATTAAGTCCTGGACCAGTAGCTACTCCACCAGGGGAATTGTTGATGGAGACAGGTGGTCTACCCCCCATTCCTCCGTATCCGTATTGGCGACCATGCCGAGTTGCACTGGTACTTTCAGGGTTACTATTTGAGGGCTGTGTATCACCTAAAATGAAATAAAAATGCGTTTATAAAATATCTAGAATTATATAAGGATACGTGAGAATAGTAAGTCACAGTTTTCATATTATTTGAATAATTTTGAATAATTTTTGTCAATTTGTAATAATTGCTGCTTGAAATTTTTTCTTACCAGATGTGTTGGTTTTAGGGAGAATAGGAACAGTTGTAGCTAAAGATACTTCTAAGATGATAGCAGCTACTGTCACAAATACGAAAAGTGTGCACTTCATTTTGAAAAAATTGGTCTATGAAAATATTTCCTGGCTCAAAAAATTGATGTTTTTTAGATTTAGTTTTGATTGTTTTAAGTGGAGAGCGTTTACTGAACTGACAACTTTGACTTGCCTTCACCTTTTTATATAAAAATCAAAGCTTGTCCACGCCAGGATAGAATGCATGCAAGTAACAAAGGAAGTTGACAACGATAAGAATTCTTTCTATTTCATGTTTTACCTTAGGTCAATGTTAAAGTAAAACATGTAAAATGTCATGTAGAATAAAGCATGTTAATCGGATTACCTGCCTTCTGCCTTAGAACAAACTTTAAGGAAATAAGCATATATTACATTTGCAATCCTCAACTACATTAAAAAAACATTATGTGTATACCTATACTCATTTCCACTGTATTTTTGAATTGTGCATATTATTTTTGTTGAACGTAACATCAGTTTATTTCCTATTTAGTCATTCTAAAGGTACATTTGTAAATATTTACAAAATGAAAGTTTATGTTGTAAAAATGACATGGTATTCCCGTCCTATTTTTATTATACCAAATCATGTATAGCCTGCAAAGCATTCGTGGTAAAATTACTGTTGAAGCCACTGTAGAATAGAATGTAAACAACATACTATTTGTATATGCAACGGATTAAATTTACCATATTTCTTTTAGTTATTCTTATATAGGTACGACTTTTTATTTTTCAGCTTTATGTAAACGGTAAGTTTACGTTTTAGGGAAATTGCTGATATTTTTAGTAAACCAAATAGGTAAGCTAGTAATAAGCTAATAAGTAATAATAAGCAATAAGTTGTATTGAAGTTGGGAATACCTTGCCCAACTAAAGTTCTGAATCCTTCTTATAAGAATTACCTACGAACAAATACAGTCACCAAACCAAAGTTATTGACCTTTCATTTTGGGTGTACTTCTTTAAATACAAATACCACTCATGTTCTCATTAAACCCTTGAATGATTTAAATGAATAATATTTTGAATAAAAATAATAAAATAAGTTCAAAAATTTGCATTATTTATTTCAAGAAAAAATTGAGTGTAAAAAAACATTATCACTCCTATATTTATTTGAGTGATGAACTTGTTATGAGCAAAGCGATTGCATTGCATGCGTAAAATAACCAGCCCATTTATTTTTATTTACTAATCAAGAGTTTTAGACGTGATTTCTTGCCCAGCTATAATAATACTGACCCCGAAAAGTAGAATTTTATTCGTTCTTATTATATTCTGTAAAATATTAGTAGATACATTAAGAAATTATTATTCAAATGCTCTTCAACTAATCTATAAAAATATCAAGAATTTTGAACCGAGAGAACATGAATCTTATTTATTTTGGCTAGTAAACTAGTAAAGCTTCAAGTTTAACTATGCGATTTTTTTCAAATGCATGTATGAATGAATACTTTTTCGATTCGAACAGTCTAAAATTAAACACTATGTACTACAAGAAACTTATGAGTTATGACTTATGAGGAATGAGGAAATATTCATAAATGCAAACAAATTTTTGGAACTCTGACAACTTTTTTTATAGATATCTATTTAATTGATTAGTATATTATACATTTGAATTCTAAACCCTATAATATGAACTATATACACAAGCGCGTACCCAGGGGGTGCACGTTTACCCCCAGAATGATTTTGTTATCTCCAAAAATAGGTTATTATAGTTATCAGAGTAAATAAATGTGGTTTTTTCTTGATTAAATTTTAATTAAAACATTATTTCACAACCCTGTCCTCATTATCTTAGTTTGTACATTTTATATTTTTCTACCATAAAATAATTTCCAACAAAAAAATACAGATACAGATTGTTAGTTCTGATACAAATAAACAAACATTATCTTTAATTGTCTCGTTGTTAAAAAAGGCTTTAAGTTCGCCCGTCCAGTTTTGAAGTGTATTTTCCTATTTCGGGAGTGGAGTTCTAGGGCTCGGCTGTACTAAATTAAATTACTAATTAAATTAGTATGAAGTAGTTAAGCCGAAGGAAGCAATGCTCCCACCAAAAATTAAATTAGTCGTTTGCAATTTTAAGTTAATGGACTTTAGCAGTTATTGAATATGTGTAGCTCTTTTGAAATGCAGAATACAAGGAATTAATGTTGGACTACAGATTTATCGATGAAAATAATATTTACATTTTGTTGAATTGGTTTGCATAAATATTTTTTATTGTACAATATAATACAATGTAGATATATAAAATAACACAAAATGCTTCATTGTACAGATATGATCAGATTTGAATTAATACCAATATAAAGAAAACGTAGTCGCCTTAAAACAAGATTTCTATGAATAGCTGTTTTGATAAAAGGGTTCCTTTAACCGTAAAATCCACCCCCGTATCCTCCGCCATTATTCAGGGCATTTGCATTAGAATTGGCGATTCCACCAGCTCCATTGTTGATTGCTGTAGATTGAGCATTGGCAACTCCACCTCCATATCCTCCATATCCGTATTGACGACCTACACGAGTTCCCTTGTGGTGTCCTCCATTATTCTGGGCATTTGCATTAGAATTGGCGGCTCCATTAGCTCCATTGTTGACTGCTGCAGATTGAGCATTTGCGGTTCCACCTCCATTTTTACGACCTACACGATATCCCCCGTATCCTCCGTATCCTCCGCCATTATTCTGGGCATTTGCATTAGAATTGGCAACTCCACCAGCTCCATTGTTGATTGCTGTAGATTGAGCATTGGCAACTCCACCACCTCCATATCCTCCATATCCATATTGACGACCTTCACGAGTATCTGCAGCAACTGTGTCGGCTGAAAGAGGAAACAAAGAGGAAAAATAAATTATTTTGGAAATAATCCTTCAATAGATTTTTTTCAGTTACTCAATTCAAACAAATGTTCTGAAATTTTCAATCAATATGATTTTATTTAACTTACCATCAGGGGTGACAGCAACAGTGGCAGCCAACGAACATTCAACGACGATGGCAACAACGGCCACAAAAACGAAAACTTTGCAATTCATTTTTAGAGAAATGTTTACGAAAATGTTTCGTAATTTAAAAATTGTTTGATTTTGGATGTTGGTAGATTTCTTAGTAAAGAAGGCTCAATCTAGACTGATAATTTGTTCAATCCAACTCATCGTATTTATACGAATAAGTTCAGCCTTTTACTTTTGTGTCTGGATCGTATAGCTACTTTTAGGTACCTACACTAGGTACTTAATAAGACCCAATAATGCAACAATAGGCCCTTGTACTACACTATCATTTGAAATTTGTATTAATATTATGTACTTTGTAATAAGTAGTAGTGTTTAAAAATAAAGGGTTTTCCCAATTTGAGTTGTACGAAGCATTTTACTTTCTATTAGTCTTGGTATAAAACTGTAAATCAGTAATACCAACAACGATGCAACAAATCCTACACTTGGGAATAGGGAATTCCATATTTTTGTCCCTTTTAGATATTTAAAGCATCTTTTTTGTCTAATCTAATAAACGCAATTTATCCCATGTATTTTTATATTATTCTGTATGTATGCAGTAGAAAATCTTGTTCACAGTCATGCATGAACACTAACAATCAGATACATAAAGTCAAAAATTCCAAAGTACCAACCAATTTCATTTTGAACAAATTCATATTATGAAAAAAATTCATTTATTGCTTTCAGTTATACCTGTATGTGAACAAAGACAAATAGTATAGTTTATAGTAGTAAGGTGGGAATAAGTGTTACAGAAAAATTTGATTAGCGAAATGATATAAATATTGTAGATTTTGAAAGGAATAATATCTTCCATCCTGCTAAATATTATTGTTAGCTTGACAAAACCAACAAAGGATGTATAACGAAAGCTATTACTTTATTTCAAAGTACTAATAAACAAGAAAAAATAACCCAAGAATACAAGTTTATATAAAAAGTGGTAGAATGACGTGCATTGACTCATTTATAAGGTTAAGCTGAAGCCCTTCCCCCAAGAAATTTTTATGCTCTACATTAAATAAAATCAGATCTCTTTCAAAAAAGAGATTATTTTGCCATAAGATCACAAAATCGCACAATTTTTTGGGCTACGCGCGATTTCGATCTATTTTATGCCAATTTTGACCCAAATGTGCCTAATTTTTTCACGCTAAGCGCGAATTTATTGCAGTTTATATAAATTTTGGCTCCAAATGGCTCAATTTTAACGCGCTAGGCGTGAATTTGACGTATTTTATATTAAATTTTGACACAAATTTGCAAAAACATTTCCCGCTACGCGCCAAAAACAACATATTAAATTAACATGTTTCTGCTTAAGCGCCCTCCCAAATGTGTGACCTGGATACGCCCCTGATGACGTGTGCACATTTTGAAATTATGTAAGATTGGAGCTACAGTTGTAGTAGCAGCAGTCCACATGCACGTAACCAGGGAGGGTGCAAGTGCACCCCCTAGAATCAATTCATATAGTATTAAAAGTGCAAAAAATAAATGAAAAAAGCGAACTCCAGGCTTTTTATTTTGATTATGACCTAAATTGACTTAATTTGTGTGGAACTTTACTTTGCACCCCAGGTTATAATCCTGACTACGCGCCTGGGCATTGCAATATTAAATAAATAACTATTTCGCAATTAAA
>JAQFYB010006249.1:0-12566 GCA_034694085.1 Pogonognathellus longicornis | reverse complement strand
CCGTCTTAACTTTTAACTTTTTAACAGATTTTAACCCGTTACCCGGCTTTAACCTGGAGCATTTGAAGAGCCCCATAATATTATACAATCCACTCGCTTTTTACTTTGAATAAATCAATGAATACCAACAAATGTGATCATTTACATTGTGTAGTTCAGTTCAATTATTTATATTTTATATCATCATTTCTTACATGAACAAGACGGTGCATTCAATTGTATCAACACTAGGATGTATGTCATAAAAAAGCTGAGAGCCTGTGGAGTAGAAAATAACTTTAGCAAAATTGTTGGAGTTACTAAAAAACAATTAAAATGTTGAAAATGAGTGTGGGTGCGTGTATGTTGTGTTAAGAACAATGAGATACTTACCGTACCAATGAAACTGTAAGAGACTGTAAAATAGTTCCCAGCTCTTAGTCCGAAATCGGAGTTTGTAGTTTGCCCAACAATTACATTCAAATTGTTATCTTCCAAGTTACAAATATTTTCATCAACGGCTTCTGCGAAAAACTTGTCTTTCAATTTACGCTTGTAGAATTGTACCTATATAATAAATGAAAATATTGAAATAATGCATTTCTTTAGTAGCTAATGCAGGTTGAACTCTTGTGGAAATTGACATCTATCTCTTGCTCTAGTGTACACCAAGTTCTAGTGTTCGGTAATCATCTTGGAATTACATAGATAGATATAATTCGTTATTTGTTTTCATTATTTTTATGGGAATTAGTCCAAATTAATAATCTTATTCGTTTAACCAACCCAATTACTATATTTAAAGATGACAAGAATTTTCATTTCAGTTTAAGGAATTTACCCAAAAAATTTCAGTTTTAGGCAAAGAAAGCAATAGCAAGTCTTTAAATACGTATTATATCTCCCCAAAAGAAACTTTCATAAATGTAAGTAATATCAATTTAGTAATGTAAAGTTTCATTTAGTTTTACCCGTTGCACACTTTCTGCTGCAATCCATAATGTGATCCAACTGAAAGTTCTCGTGAAACAATTGGCAATCCGTAGTGCAGAATTTTGTTTGCCATCGATTGCAATAAATATGTCTGTGGGCGTTGCAAGCAGCGAAGACATAAATTCGTATAAAAATACAAATTTAACGGTCTCGTTGATCTCCCGTATCCAAAGCATGCAATCCCCTACCGTATTCACAATCATTTTATATGTTGGATTGCGGTGATTTTGAAACAGTTGCGACATGTCGTTGACAATTTCGTAAATGGCATAAGCAGCACAAACACAGAACATGCTCCCTAATCCAACTGCTATTAATGTCAAGTATGAAGGAATGGATGCAAGTACAATGAAATATACATTCCGAGTTTGGAAAATTCTTTCGTCCGATAGTTTAAAAACACGCTGTAATAAGCCAATATTTTTTTTTGTTATAGCTCTCCAGATTTCAGTCGAGTTTCCAAAGAGTATTTGATTGTTCTCACAAAATTTAATGCTCCGCAAAAATATAATCAACCCCAAGATGGCAGCCGTAATGAAGGCATTCTAAATAAAAACAATTACACATACTATATAATGCAAAACGTCGCGTTAATCGTAAAAAGTGACAAATTGATTTCCTCTTCGTATGATGGGAAATCAAATTGTCGCTTTTTTAAATATACAAATCAAGTTGTCGTATTTGCAAGATATACAAAATCAAATTGTCGCTTTTTGCGATTAACGGGAAGAAAAGTAAAAAATCTTTAAACAAATCATGCACGTAGCCAGGGTATTTGAAAAAATGTGTTTTTACTCGATTTATGGCTATAATTTTTTTAGGTTGCATGAGCCCGAATGACATCCCCTGATCCCACTTGAATAGCCCACTTGCTTTATTACGGATTGGAGGGAGCTTTATCTTCATTGCTCCATATCTCGAAAACTATAGAAGATAATTGCTATTGGTCAGCGACAATGTTTTAGGGAATGTTTTTATCTTTCGAATGAGCTAGATAACACCTCTCTAGGTTTTAAAGTTTAGAAATGACAATTTATTTAATAAAACAACTTTTTTATTAATAATAAAGGAGACCAAACAGTCCTACGGGGTCCATACTTAAATATGAAGAGCCGACATTCAACATAGTTGATGTAGCCTTCTATTATAAGCCTTTTGTCAGCTCTTCACCAGATTTCTCACCTCAGATCAAGTATACCCAAAAAAGTTGTTTTACTAAATAGATTGTCATTTCTAAACTATAAAACCTAGAGAGGTGTTATCTAGCTCATTCGAAAGATAAAAACATTTCCTAAAACATTGTCGCTGATCAATAGCAATATCTTTAATAGTTTTCGAGATATAGAGCAATGAACAAAAATTGGCGTCGAACACAGGCATTTTAGGCTTCCCAGCTTTGGAGCTCCCTCCAATCCGTAATAAAGCAAGTGGGTAATTAATATTGGGATATATGGTCGTTATGATTATTTAAATACAAGTTTCAGAAAGTTCTTTTATAATAAATTGGCTTCGGAAATTGCCCCCACAAACAAGTAGAATTTAGGTTCCCCTAACTTATGCATTTTGCAACCAATTTGGTTAAACTGTTGGCTCAATGTATACTAGGCGCATAGGTAATAATACCATAAAAATTTCAAAACGCTGCACTTTGCTATCATTGGTATTTCGGGTAAAATGCAAGTGTGAAAAACTTCTTAGCTGTACCTGTGTAATGCAGTTTACACGTCTGCGATCGAATGTGCAATAATTTATTGTTCAATAATCCGACAGTAATATTTATACTTAAATCATGATGCTCTATACTCTATATTACAGCTTTATTTAATGCAAACGGAGTAAAGTTTGAATTTAGGAACCTTTATACTTTCCTTGGACGATTTCGGGTATGTTTGTGCCAGGTTTACAACTTTGACAATCTGATTACTTTTCGTCCAACCAAAGTAATAGAATGCGTAATTGTAGAGATTATAAAAGACCCACTTTATAATCAGGTAAACATTGGATGGCTTTGACTGTAAACTTATGGTGAGACTCTCAATAAGACTTAGGGTACTTTGTATTGAAATAATCGTATGAGTAATTCCACACAAAATCTATAGAAAATATTTATGAACATTGTTTAACAGATGGATTTAGTACTCTTTTGTAATCATTAACATGGCGTTTTATTATTATTATTATATGATGTATATACTAAATAGTAGACATTTGCAAGTCTTCATAACCAGCGGCATGGCTAGGGCACTAAAGGAAGTGCCCATTGGAAATACCCAAAAAAGTTAAGTCACCAAAAACATGGAAAAAAATCGGCGTATTAAATTGATTTTTGCAAATATTTTCAAAGATATAAATTGATTTTTGCAAACATTTTCAAAGAATTAAATTGATTTTTGCATAAATTAATTAAAAACATTTCACACTACGAGCGATAAGTGTCATCATTATTATAATTTTTATATTAGTTACTGAGCAAGAAGTATGCCGAACTCAAATATTTTGAAAACTTTGAATCAATATTTTGTACCTTTTGAATCCAGTTGTGTTTCAGTGAGAAGTGTTTGGAGATTGCGTTATACTCCAGTTTGAATGGGAGAAAGAGTCCATAGTAAGACAAGTTTATGAAACAACTGAAAATTTGGGGAAAATTATAACATTTTCTGTGGTTCAAAGGAATTTTTTGGAATATGACTACTTGTAAATTATTTTTTGAGATTATTGTGACTTCATTTTTATGAAATTTCATTTCGTAGCATATAATTATAGAAACGTTGTAAATAGGATTAAAAATTACGAAACAAATATTCAGTACTGAAATGGGATTTGTTATAGTAGTTATAACAGTCAAATCCACTAATGAAAAAGATTCTAGAAGTAGTACTTTTTAAAGTTTAAAACTGTCACTATCTTATGTTGTATGTACACCTTCAAAATGTTTTGTAAGTACATATTTCTAATACAATATATTATTGAGTCTTTAATATTTTAAGAGCAACTATATGAAAATACTGCATATTATTTTAAAACTTGACAATTTCGATATCAAGACAAGGAAATGCAAATTATTTGACGTAAGCACTTATGCATTCTATTTAATGTTGTCAACGCTGATTGAAGTTTGACAGTGGAAAGGGATAGTGGAAAGAGACTCGGCTGCCTGGAAGCGAGGTATTAGACCCACTGAGGTCGAGTAATGGTGGGTTAAGCTCACAGTCTCGGTTGTTGGTTGGTGACGATCTTGGCTCGGTGATAGTACGGGGATCTGTCAATTGAGTTCCTTAAATACCTTAAAAAGTTACCCTAGCCTTAAAACAAAGTCTACCTGCAGGGAGACCAGTAAGCTAATTACTGATGTAGTGAAGGACTATAAATACACAAAAACAAACAAAACAAATTTGGAAATGACAAATTATCAATGCTAATAAAATTCCCTGATACTTAACTCCGTTAGTACGCATTAATAATATACCGTTAATAATAAGACCATTATTTACTTAATTATCATAATGTCAATGTCAATCTGCTTTTTATATGATATATGTTAAAGCAACCAAATCTTAGTTGTGGCTTCATTGTTTTGCCAATGGTTCCCCCTTCTGCACCTTATTCATTAATGCCATTTTTCCTGCAGGTAGGGGCGTCACATGAGGTCATGCTGTAACCGTGCCGGTATGAATTACTACACCCTCTAAATATGATATCTCATGAAATTATGTATGCTAGTGGAAAAACATAGCGCGCACTTTGAGTCTGAATGTATTCGCAAAGTGCGTAAAAATATGAATAGTGCGTATATCCCAATATGAGATCATTAGCAGCATTAAAGTCGAGTTCAGTTAGATGTTCTGTGAATAGAGTGTAGGGTAGATTTTTAACCTATAAGCTCTTTTTTATTTGTAGTTATGAATCATCGATTCGGGGAAAACCATCAAAACTTATGATTGTTTTCCCCCAATCCAATGTCCACAAAATATTAATAAGATACTTACCTAGATACTAGAGTTGGCAACACACACATTTTTTCAGGCTCGGTTGCAACTTTGGAACTTGGTTGGAATTCAATACTTTAATTATATAGGAAAATCAGGCTCGGTTCGAACTCGGGTAGAAATATTTCGGTTCGAACTCGTTTTTATAGGCAAAAATAATAATGTAATATTTAAAAGTGTTATTATTTTATTAAAATCGTAAATTGATTAACAGATATGGAAAGAATTCCAGTTTTATAGGTTCGGTTCGAACTCGGTTCGAATATTGCCGGTTAGAATTCGGTCCGAATTCGATACTTGTATTAATACTCCGGCTCGGTTGGGATCGAAATCGAAAATAAGCGGGCTCGAACAGAATCGAATCGGCTCGGTTCGTTGCCATCTTTACTAGATACCCGGTGCAATCGCCAATATTAATCCTCGTGTAATCATATATTGGTGTTACCAAGTTGATTCAATTACGAATGACAATTAAAATAACGTCGTTTCACGAATGTATTTATTTCGAAATTATGTAATGATATCATACATGACATAGTGTAAGATTACCAATAGTTTAATATTACAATTTTAAAGATTCCATGTCACAAGCATTCAGAATTGTCATCATTCAGAATTCTGCTTAGGTTTTATTACGATTCCGAAACTCTCGATGACTCTCTGTGAATCTGATTTTTGTTTAATGATAATTTGATATGTAAACAACAGTAGTGAGGTATAGAGCTGATGCGTTGTGTTCCTGTTTCTTCTTGACGTGAATTAGTTAGGTATGAGATTTTGAATCTGAGTTATCGAGAGAGAATCCCGAATTCGTGACCTTCAATGGTGAACCTACGACGAAACATATTACGTGAATGAAAAAATGTCGCATTGCTTTCCATGACATACATTCACCCTTCTTGAGGACATGCCGGTACTTTAAATTGTATAAAAACAAGCAAGTAGGTCATCAAAAAACTGAGGCTCTGAAAAAAATTATAACTAGGTTGGCACAACATATATCAAATATGTGGATACAAAGATATATTTTTGTAAGAACTCTTACTAGACCCATAAATCCGTAGGATACTGTGAAATAGTCACCAGCCTGAACTCCAAAGTCTGACGGGGATATGTGTTGTAACACAACATGCATCATTTGTCTCTTAATTACATCTTTCATTTTCATAGCCAGATTGGTCGTTGCCCTAATAGTGGATTCCGCCTATATTTCACGGTGTTCAGGTTTACATGTATAAATAATGAAAAATTTGTTTTCCTAATTTTCATTTCAACTGTGCATCTATTCTAGATGCACAATTGCACATCTATTAATGGCATTTTGACATTACCTTCTGCATACTATTTGCTGCCATCAATGCTGCAATAATCCAAGGTACCTTTGCAAATAGTGGATATACACTCTTGCAAGTATATTCTTTTCAACATCTGTTAACTGGAATAATACCGTGGGCAAGGACAATAACAGAACCAAGTAACCCCAAAAGTAAATTCTTTTATTTATTTTGTGGATTTCTGAGATCGTAGCTTTTACTCCAACTAATTTTGTGATTATTGAGTCATACGGAGGATTTAGGTCATTTTGAGTCGTGTTATATAATTCGTCATTTATTTCATAAATGGCGTAGACACCACATAAAACAAACATGAAAACAAATGCATCTACTATGTAAGATAGGAATGCAAGAAAATCATAAGTTGCCACTACAACAGTGATGCGAATACTGATACTAGCTTTCGCGCATGGTTCCAGTTCCTCAGATTGAAAGAAGAGATTGTGTACAAACTGGATTCGTGAACAGATTATTTCAGGACCTTTAGAAATGTCGACATGCTTGGTCAAATATCTGCCACATTTTATCATTGTTAGAATTGTCATTATAAAGAAGGTCATCCATGTAACCTATAAAATACAACACATTGTTATGACATTCAGTAAAAATATTCTGTTATCTAGGGTCCTTTTACAATATGTATTAGAAATCCAGTAGCGCATTTATGTGGCGTTTTTTAAAAACAGATATATAAACTATTATTTCATTGACATATATATTTGTACACACGGTGCCAAATTAATTCTCCGATTGTCTAATCTTTAAACCATATTTGAAAATAATATTACGGAGGTCGTGCTCAGGGGCGTACCCAGGTCACACATTTGCCCCCCCCCAATGTGTGACCTGGATACTCCCCTGAGCTTGCTGATGCTTGAGCAAACATTTGTTATAAACGTCAATTTTTAAGACATTTTGGCCTAACTTTGCGGAAATTTAAGGCAAAATAAATAGAAATTATTTTTTTGAGATTTTCTGCATTTTAATGGCAAAACCTCTGTTTTTGGATGTTGGAGGAAACCTCATTTTATCTAGTGTAAAGTCCAAAAATTTGAGTGCAAGAGCTTCAGCCCCCTAAGCACCCCTACATACGCCACTGGTCGTGCTATAGGAGTTGAATAATTTTTTATATTTCAAAATTGAAATATTGAAATTTTATTTTCAAAACAACCTTTTTATTTTGGAATGACCCTTTCTTGTACTCGTAAGTATTAGCTTGGTTAACAACTTTCACAATCTGTTGTTTCTGTCCCCAACAAGAATGGAGGTATGAAAAATGGTAACAAACATTTGCTATTCGATACGCAAAATCGTAAACATTGAATGGGTTTTCTTGCTGTTTCTTCTTAAAAAAGTGAAGCAAGGAAATAATGTCGTACACAATCACCCCACTTTGAAATATTGCGCAAAGAACCTGTTAAAGATAAAAAAGTAAATAACAAACAAATAATTTGTTAAATGAAATATAATATAACATTAATTAATATCATTATAGTTAATAATTATCAGGTGATGCAATAATATGAATTCTCATAACACCCAGCTTGTATTGGAAACCTTGTTGGATGAAATTCTTTTTTAAACGAAATTGTTTATCCTTATTATTACGCTCCAGTTTAAACGGAAGGCAAAGTGCGTAGTAGGACAGATTTGTGTAACAACTAAAAAATATTGGGAATGTGTACCCTATTTTCTTTTGATTGTTGCTAAAGCAGGACTTGTGTTGTGCAGCAATTGGTGGATACATTTTGTATTGATAAATATCTCTCTAAAGTTCTTTTAGGTTTGGAAAATAATTTAAAGGTATGGTCGTTTCGGTTTTTAACTATATTAATATTATTAAAAAGTTTGACATGTGATACGTCACAATTCAAACATATCATGAAGTAGGAACATACTTTATTACATATATTATATGACATAGTAAAATCAAACTCATCACTTTATCTTACAATAGAGTTTGTAGAGTATCCACTTTTTAGAGCTCTGTGTTCTTAAGATTTAAAAGGTGGAACCGTTGAGATATCTTTTATGCATATCTTATGACAGCTGTTAGGTTGATTGATTTGAAGTATGAATTATTTAGGCATTTGTTGGGCATCGGAAGTATACCACCTCTATAAAAGTTTATTTTGTGATTATTGAAACGAATCATGTAGTGTAGTTTCAAGAAACTGTATAAAGTTTAGGTATTTGCTAAACTGTTTAGTTTACATTAAAAAACGTCAGTCGGAAATACTTTTTTTAGCAATAAGAGTATTGACCTTCAAGTATATCATTTGACATGCATTATAAAACTACTTTGCATCCTTTGCTGGGGAAGCTTTTTCAAATTTGAAAGTATGAGGCGTCAAATGTTTCGTGTCAATTTTGGGGTACGAATAAATACTTATATTTTCATAGTCGTATTAATGCCTCATCCATCAATGCTATAAAGAAACATTGGTAACAGTCGCTCGGTCAGTTAATGGAATATATTTGGAATATATGTTAAGATTTGGAAATACGAGATTTTTAATTTATAAATGATGGCTGAATTTAGCTTAATTATGATTTGGTTCATTGACTTCAAAAAGTCGAATTTTGAAGTCTAGATGAGAAAAATTATGTTTATTTTAAGAAATGAAAATTCCGTAAAACGATATAAAATTAGTATTACCCTGTTAGTATATCCTAACACATATCTATATCACAATCAATATGATATTGATATGATGTTTGTGTTATATGGAGTGTTATCTGGGTACCTAACTAATTTTTTGGTGATTTTACAATCAACAATGATTTTTATGACTAAAACAATATACCTAAGAAATAAAATTGAGGTCATTTTAAGCGTTAAATTCAATTGTAAGTAAGCACATATAAATAGTGGTTAGTGTGCATCGCATTAGTTGTTTGTGCATATTCATTTTTCCTGTATTAATATAAGCTCATTTATAGTTGAAGGTAAATATCTCCAAGTTTGCACATTAAGCCTGAAATCTCTGTTTAAAGTTCAATCGGGAAAGTGTTAGCTTCTGTCAGAGAGATCTTATTCCGAATTTCGTGGGGGGGGGGGTCATTATCTCCCTTTCCCCCTGGCTACGCCAGTAAACTGGGACGTATAATTTCATTTCCCACAAAATTTCCATGCCTGCTAAAGGATAACCAATTTCCCCACTACCTCATTTCCCCCAAAAAAATCCGATTTCCCCAAAAAAAATTTCGATTTCCCCACTACACCATTTCCCCGAAAATATTCCGATTTCTCCAATATTTTTCCTCGCCCCCGCAGGGAGCGGGGCAAAAATTTTCTCATATTCCCATTTCCCCACGTAACCCGGTTGCTACGTTGCAAGCAATTTTTCATCCCTGAATACCATCGGACCGTAACAAACAATATATGGATTCACTGTTTAAGTAAAAAATACCATGAGGTTGAAGATCCATTAATTCCTGTAATCCTTCCAAGATCCAGAATGTAGACTCAGAGAATATAATAAATATTAATGATAACGCGTTTGATTCAAATGGATGCTAGTGCATTCGCAGCACTGCAACACTTTGTCGCATATTTCGCAATTAAAGGCGTTTTTCTCATTTTTCGCATTACGCGAGTAAAATTATTTGAAAACGCGCAATAGGCGAACCCTGAAAATAGTATTACGCTACTTAGATGATTTATGTAATTAATAGGCAATTTTAAAATTCATTGAAAAATATAATGTGTAATATGCTCAAGAAATTTACAGATGATGATGACGGTCACATTACAAATGTAATTTGACGGTCCCAGTCTAATTTGTAATGTGATTTGTAATTAGAATATCAAGTATTTTGACGCACAATGGTAACTATTTCCATTTATCGACATAATTATGAATGTCTAGAGATATTTTATATCACTCTATATTAACCATAATATTATTATATAAGTATGTAGGATAAAATATAGTAACGTATACATAATAATATATAGCAATGTAATAATTTAATTATATATAAAAATTATTGAAATCATACTTCACCAAACATTATATATATTTATAATAATTGATTAATTATGTGGCATGAAATCTGAGCGGGTGGTTGGCGAGCTTTCAAGTATATAAGTGGAACGACCCCGCAAAATCCAGCTTTCATTTTCAATAGAATTTTGAGAAGTTGGATTGTGCGGGGGGAGTGTATGAAGTATAATTGTAATTTTAGTTTGCCTAGCCTGATTATATGCGAAACCAGTAGCTTCAATAAAGCATGAATAATTTGCTGAAGTAAAATTTTGGAATGTAAGGGGTTGAAGCTGTTTATTTTGCTCATTATTAATATGATTTCTCTTTCTGGTAAAATATTTTATCAATAATACAAAATGTTTACTCTCATGTTACATGGCTAATGCCAATTTCTATAAACAGCGCTAGCTAATCAGTGTTCTGCCATCTACACTTCAGTCAATGACTATCATACCTGGGTGTAGGCTCCTGCAATCAAATAGCTTCCTGGGAGTAAATTTTATTCAATGATAGGACGCCTCTCGACTTTACTTGCCTCAACCGCATACATTGCAATGATTATGATAATCTTTTACCGCTAGGCCTTGATCGATGTCCGTTCTTCAGTAATCTTGCGCACAATGCCGAAACAAAGAGAACAAAGATTTCTGTGCACCTGTGATGGACTGACAGACCGACAGACAGACAAAACGACGTACAACCACATAATAATAGAAATAAATTCTTCGCGTTAACCACATTAACTTCCATTCAATTTTACTAATTGTCTATAAAACGAGACATTGATTTTCTTTCTTAAAAATGGCAGGCATTGTACGCGTTGAATCTATAGACCATCATATCAAAATTTTTGAAAATATATTTTACGCCACTACTTTACTATGGTGCCTTGGACCGGGTGGCAGTAATGGCGTATTCACAAAGCAAACAAATAAATATAAATTGGGTCTCTGGTTTTCTTCATGGATAATGGGCCTCTGTGGTGGGAATTATTGCTTTTTAACTCGCTCAAAAACCTTCGTCCATGAATTTATAGTAAATGACGTGTTTGCTATTATATTACTTCCAGGCAATAAAAATGAATACATTAAATATTCTAATACAAGAGGAGCTTCCAATACAAGTGGGGGCTCTTTTAGTAGTAGGGGCAAATTGTAGTTTTAGCAAATAGAAGTGGAATATCTAATACATGTGGGTGCTCAATATAAATTGACAGTTTTCATTCCATATCAATGATTTACTCTATTTCAATGAAAAATTAACTTAATGAATAAGTAATGAAATATAATTTAGTCAAGAGTATGCATAAAATAGAAAATAAATTGACTAGATTTAATATAAGTGGGGTCTTCATTAGAAATGGGAGCAAAACATATTTTCAGTCAATAGGAGTGGGACACTTGTATTACAATATTTACGGTAGTGATAAAAACGTCCTTAACTCAACTATTTAAACTAATAAACCGGAATAAATATTCATTTATTGCTTTTAGTATATAGACAGACCTTGTTTGTTATTCAGAATGGTTTTTGGAAGCGGTTGTATCAAACTGTGTAACTATTTTGCTTTTATCGACTATGTCTAGGTACTTATTCTTATATCAATCTTTTGTAACTTTTACATAATATATAAATATATAAGATAAAACATAACATAAAGATATAAAGATATAAGATAAAACATATATAACATTTAATAAAAAACCAATTACAAACAATCAATAAGCTTCAATAGAAAATTGTTAAATACATTATTAAATAAATTGTTAATAGACCACACCAGTTTCCACTCACTTTTACTATAGCCTCTAAAACGAGACATTGATTTTCCTTCTAAAAAATGGCAAGTATAGTACTCGTTGAATCTATGGAACATTAATTCAAAATTTTTGAAAATATATTTTACGCCACTCCTTTACAATGGTTCCCTGGATCGGCTGGCTCTAAACGCGTGCTAACAAAACAAACAAATAAATATAAATTGGGTGTCTGGTTTGCTGGATATTTAGCCTCTGTGGTGGGAATTATTGCTTTTTTAACTCTCGTGTTGGTTCAACTCTTCTCTCCGTTTCTTCATCCAGGACATGTGGTAGTAACATTTTTTATTTTAGGTGCCTTTTGTTTGCCACTGATCAGGGGCGTATCCAGGTCAGACATTTGGGGGGGGGGCTTGACCAAACCTTTCTTTATATTCGTAAATATTTTGCGCGCAGCGCGAAAAAATTTAGCAATTTTTTCTCAAATTTGCCCAAATTTATGTCAAAATCAATAAAAATTCCAAC
>JAQFYB010006248.1:0-12567 GCA_034694085.1 Pogonognathellus longicornis | reverse complement strand
CTCGAACGAGTGGAATTTTAAAAAAGCAAAAAGCCCTGAGGCGAGTTTTAATGAGCCTAATCCGGTGATAAAAAGGACTGATTTGTATACAGGGCAGTATGGCAATTTATGATTTTCCAAAAACACATAGAGCATACTAATACAACGATTGGGTGGACTAACAATACACACTACATCACACAGTTTTAAGTAAGCTATAAAATCACTTTACAGATACAAAACAAACAGCTCCAACAGCCAAATGGGAACTGGCGGAAATGATGTAATGGGAAACAAGGGTTGCTCTCTCTCAAGTGTGATGTGCTGTAAAAGAAAATCAAAGCAATAAGGGACGGTTGCTTACATTTCCTTCCTTCGATGTGCCTAGCTTGGGCCTTAGTTCTGGATAAAATAGCAAGACGAAGAGACGCAAAATAGTAGCACATAGAACCATCTTCAAGTATTTATTATTTTATTGATATATATGTACATGATGCATACCGTATTGATACGGTATGGTGTTTATGCTACTACATATTATTATTATTTTACTGCTCGTTGGTATTGGATAGAATAAAAATAAAAATCTGGCGCCAGCTTATAGATATAGACTTAACAATCTCTTTCGTCTTTCCTATCACTTTTCTACCATTCGAGTTCCTATACATTCTCCAACAAATAAATTCCAGTTACAGTAGCTCTTCCATGTGAACGCAAAGTAAACGAGAGCAAACCAGGATGGACTATCTGTCAGTTTTATTCTGAATTGTCTGTTGCAGCTCTAGATGCGAATGACTGAGTTCGTAACGTATTATTATAGCTCCACATCTATTTACCATTAATAATATAATATTATTATTCTATGCTCAATGTGAGTAAATACCGATATGTAATGCACCTGAAATACAATGCAATCCAGTTAGCCTCTACTCTAAAAGTATTCGTTATGCACACGTAGCAATCGCCTGAAACCAGGTAACATTTCACAAAATCAGTTTCTGGACTTGTACTGGGAAGAAATCTGATGATCTCTTCGCTCCTCCAACACCACGAGGATACTGATGTGAATGCTCGTAGTGGAAAACGTCAAGCGAGACGAAGGAAACTATTCTATGTTCCTAAGTGCAGATACAGCTTGAAGCTTTCCTTTTTACCCATCGAGGTAACTCCAAAGTTGCACACACCTTACTTCGTATTAAAGGTTTGTGTAGTAGTAAATAGAAAGCTTGTATATGTATCTCTTGTATTCTGTTGTATGGGAGCAGATTATAAAGACAACCTTTAAATGTGACTTTGGACTTTGCCTCGCCTTTGCCTCCACCGGTCTACAACAGACTGCCGACTAGATGGATAGGAGTTGATCTTTTAATCTTCCTACGTCCAATCCCACCAGAATCCCTCCACATGCAATAACTGAATCATACCTATGCACAAGTTTTGCTCATCCTCTTTTACAGACTTCAAACATTCTTTTCTGATTTACTCCACGTATATAACCTCAATAATGTATGAGATACAGTTGTGGGTACTGCATACTGGTAAGAAGACCACTGGGTAGGGTAGCCGTACATAAAATGGGCAGGTAGGTTAAGCGAACTTATAGATACACATACTAATATAAAAGCAGAAGTAGTAGGTACTTGATTCTCACGTACTTATATATAACCATTGCATATTAATCATTTTCCAGTCGGGAGCAGTATGCTATCGGCAATACATGTTTTGCTGTAATGTAAATGAATATGCTTGAAAATGTAAAGGTTGTGCTTAAAACACCAAGTCACTTGCACTGCATAACAATATTATTTTTGTGTATACAGATATAGGTATATATACTTGTGAGATGACTAGTGGGAACATCGCACATCCAAAGAGCAAACCAAATTGCACCCATCAATATAATTCTCACTTCCCACATTTATCCAACACCAACAAAATCATAAAGAACAATACACACGTTATCGCTGTACATATAACACACTACTTTTACCTGAGTGAGTACCCCAACTCAATAGTCAAACAAATTTTAGCCCATGTATCGTTAATCATCGTCCAGATGCAATAACGTGTAGGTATTATACTGAGTACTAGTGGATCAGCGCGGCGCTTAGCGCCGACGAGGCAATTGAACGAAATGACAAATAGTGACAAGAATATCTGAAACAAATATAAAATTCATATTGCATTTTTGCATTATACTTTTGTATTTCAAACATTGCAAAGAATCATGTCAAGAAAAAATCAAATCAAACTTTTATTGTCAAATTCAATACTCAGCCCTTAAAAGTTGATCTACCGCAGAGGACAGTAAAAGTGTTAATAGTGAATATATTGAGTGTGAATACTAAATGTATTGCTTTTTCATTTAAGCCGCGTGTCGAGCAAAAAATAAACACAACATATTGTGGACATGTGCTCAATCTGCATCATATGCTAAGGGTGATTACGTCCCTGCCTATGTTAATAAAGATTTAAAGAGTAAACGAGATTCTCTTTTTATTTTTACTGTAGTCACTTTGGGTCTTTTACTGTCACTTTGAGTCTTTTACTGTCCCTTTGTGTCTTTTACTGTGCTGTCACATGAACAGAATGTCAATTAACAAACATATTAAAACATTACTATTAGATTGTGAAGTTTACACTCAAGTACATTTATTTCACTAAAGTACGAATGTGACTAATTTTTTTCCTCTTACTCTAATCCTTCACTAGAGGTTACGAAATTACAGTGCATTTTGAGAAAATGTCCCGGTTTTTGCGCTCAGAAATATGGTAACTGTAACATAGGCAGTACATAACATAGGTGTGACACAACTCTTCCTTTACCCGGGAAAACTCTCCTGCCCCTATAAAGAAAACCTCTTTCACATTAATTTTGTATTGTTGCAGTTATGTAGTTAGTATAATATGGAATTGAGTAACTAAAAAATGAACAACTACTGTCAAAACTTTTAGAATGCGATCCTGAACAATATGAAAGGTTAAATTGCAAATTAATTTTATTCGAATTTATGAAGGTAAATTCAGCAGTTATCCAATTAGTGAAAAAATGTTGCTATGGAAACTGTGCACAAACTTTTCCATCCACCTCTCATTTTCGCAAACTGGGAATTTTGCAAATTAGGATCGCATTCTAAAAGTTTTGACAGTAGTAACTAGAGATACTAATGTAACACTAAATACAACCACATAATAATGTACAATCAATGTGTTGTGTAATACTCTATATTATAGACTCTAGATTGATCCGTCAATTTTAAATTGTGTTGTGTGCTGCACAAATTCTATTATTAATTAAAATACACATAAAACACAACAAAGCTTTTGTAAGATGAAATCCGAGTTTGTAATTTATTTTTCTTTCCCTGAAGTTCAGGTTCAGGGATATGGAATATTTTCAGATACATTATGCAGTGGCTGAAACATTTGTAATTTGTAACTGCTTACAAATGAATAAAATAACCACAACACATAATAATCATAATCAACAAAATTGATAAACTACTACTGAATTTCACAATTCTCCACATAAATTAATTACTACTAATTTTCAAGTTGAATGGTCGAGCATTGCTGGCAATAAAATATTAGTACCCTATTGGTTCTTATATTATATAAAATACTATAGGTTATAGAGTTGATTATTGTTTCCCTTTCATTTTATATGCAGATACTACAGTACAGGAACACATCTGTGTACTGGCTGATGTGAGTGACATGTCTTGTCTTGGTTTCACCATTCCTTAATGACAATGTCTATTAACATTAACATACACTTAATCTTGCACATAATTACAAATATGGGCATTGTTATCAACTTATTATTGTAGTACTAGTACAGTATATTAAATTATATAGCTATATATTATTTATACACACACTTCTAACATTAAGTGTGTGTATAAATAAAAGATATTGTCTGCACATACAGTAATATGCAGACATAAAGTAATATGAAGCAAAGCACACCAATTATAATGTGAGCAATAATTAAATATTGTGCTACCTACAAAAATTCAATTTATTTCTGCAGTATGTTCACTTACTGCATAATAACATTGATAAAATACACAGGCAGGTAACTCACGACAGTGAGTAGATATGTGTGAGTACGTGTATGCATGTATATAATGTATAATATTTATTTTCATGTAGACTACTTACATTATACAACAGAATGTTCACATCTATATAATTCATGGTGTTGTTGGTTGTGTACAATGTGTACTTTGCACTCACTTCTCACAAACAGAGCACTAGCTGCTTTACTACAGTAGTAATAATATCAAACACAGAACACAGATAGGGTCTCTCTCAGAAGTGTTCAAACACTGAAATGAAATGTAATTTCATGCATTGCATGATCCTGCATGTCCGATACTTTTGGCCGGATCATGCTACGTTGTGTGTATACTGCGTGCTTACATACATGTAATGCCTATGCACAGTGTAATGTTATTTCTATAGAAAGAACTAACCATGATCACGCTTTTGTGAATGTAGTTCTGGAAGTGTACAGATTGTAAAATTTCTCTTCTG
The DNA here is from genome assembly GCA_034694085.1 of Pogonognathellus longicornis. NCBI lineage: Eukaryota > Metazoa > Arthropoda > Collembola > Entomobryomorpha > Tomoceridae > Pogonognathellus > Pogonognathellus longicornis. The sequence goes on along the minus strand of JAQFYB010006248.1, from coordinate 8,049 downwards.
CCTCTGAGAATTTTAGCTATGTGTATACAACAAACAAGGGTGTTTCGTACCCCAGCATTATACATACTTTTAATATACATAATACATACCTAATACTCTATGAGTATAAACTCATACTCACACATCTAAAAGTATAAAAAGGAAAAATGTAGGACTAGGTTATAGATACGTGTTTTTCAATACCGATGCATCTTGGTAGTAGCAATCTCATTATCCTCGAATGATTGGACATTCAATACAATTTTGTATATTACGAACTTAATACGTAACGTAACGATATGTAACGAAATGCAGCAATAAGCTGTGCACAGAGTTGAGGATTACCAAACAATGAAATAATGAAGCAAACAATAGTACACATATCACACAAAGGATATAAATGTCTGGATTATTGAATGTAGCTATTGACATTGGGAGTCTAAAGAAGCATGAAATGTGCAATATTATAAAACAATAATTTCGTTTTATACTACTTTCCTACCATTGTAGTAATAATGGGTAAATCTGTAAGAATACGTCAATAAAATTCAACCTTACTTCTTTAAAAATATGCAAACGCGTTTGTATATTTAATATTAATTTTCACATCAAAGGACTGATATGTATATACTATATACGATTCTCGTTATTGTAATTTCAATGCTTATCGAATTTAATGCTTTGAATACTGCCATACTGCTTTTTGATGGCATTGTCTACTCACTTGTGTTCATAATTATTTATAAATAGCTGGCTGTGACTGAGTCAGACTTTACGACTCACACTCACAGTAGGATTTATAAAAAGACTCGTCGACATTTGATCTGATAGAAAAATACATTATATTATATTATTACTGCAAAATAAACAGTAGGCAATTATTGTCAATATTAGCGATACTATTATTGCATCTTATATCAATCTGGAAAGAGGTAGCTATATCATACAACTGTATGCACATTAAGCAGCAGTTTAAGTAGCTGCTATGCTGGAGTTAGTTGGAATGTGCATGTACACAGATAGGTATGCATGAATGTGCATGCAAGAATATGGTATTTGTGTAAAGCGTATAAGAACGACAACAAGCATCACATCAAAGTAAATTATGCATACACGGCACGTTTTAAGTGGTAGTACCTACATATGACGCATTACTGCTTTGTGTATGTTTCTATGCTATAATTATTTTTAAGCCTCTATAGCAATTTAAACCACATAGCTAGATCTACACATTGCATGAGTATCCAATTCTTACAATATTATTAAATGTATTTACAAAGGCGTCTTTACATTTTACATGCACATACCAAAATTCTAAAGTATTTACATACACTGTAAGAGAATCGGAACTTTGTTGTGGCTTACCTTTCGAAATTATATCCTGAGTTAAGAATCTGAATATATGCTGCTTGATGCAGACAGCTAATTGTAAGTGACGCTGTTGACGCCGGGAATTGCCGATAATGGCAACAATATACGATTTGAATTCTTAATTTTCAACTTTGGATTTTAGCTGTAAGTAAGAGATAAAGAATAATAACATTAGACTCCGAAAGCAAGAAGGACAAACACTTGACACGACATTAATGGATAATGTGACACAACATAATATTATACATTTATAAGTGTATATCTGTGTCAAGATAGATTTGATAAGTCAATGAGTCAACTGAACTAATAATCAAGCTTAGTGCATGTTGTATTAGTTGTATAAAACGAATGTAAACAAAGTTTGAGCTTACCAAGATATTTACATACGTGTTGGAAACAAACAAATTGTGTGTGAATGTAATGTTTTGTGACTTGGACGCAGTTGATGAATGCGTTTGGTTGTACGTCCCAGAGGATCTTCGTTTGCGGTTTGAATGTACACCTTAAATTGGAGTGTGTGTTAGTAATTGGATACAGAGACGAAGAAGGAGGCCTGGGCCAGAGATGAGGACGAGACAAGGGTGTCGGATTTCGGGTCGGGCTTCGGGCAGGAAGGAAGTCACTCTTTGAAGTCAATCAGTTTCACAATGTTGAATGTAAATTCCCATGCCTTGCCTACCACTCCACACAAACCAAGAGAGCAAAACTGGGCCTAGCAAATATGTTCGTGCCTTTACAGCCTTCCCTTCCTTTTCCAATCCCACAGAATCAGGAAGGAGGTCTTCCAAACAAACCAAATCAAATTTCAATGTTCTTTACCAGATTCTCTAACCATACGTGCAATTCGCCAAATCTAAGTCCAGCAAAGCAAAACTCTTGTTGTGTTATTTGCTGTTCTTCCTCGGTATCCTCAGCCTGTGTATATATATTATTATATCCTACAGAAACTAACACTCACATACACGCAAATGTAAACGGAGTATACACAGTTTACACAGTCTTCACTTAACTTTAGCAGAATTGACGGAGATGATCACTTGAAGAATAAAATAAAAGGAGTGTACTTTGGCCAGAGATGGGAAGAGTGGAGGTGGCTATATTTCCAGCTTTTCAACTCCCAAGGCAAACTTTGTCTCCAAGACTTCTCTGATGGCCTTCCCAATGTTTCACATACAGCAAATATTTACTACGTTGGCGTTTCTCCCAGGCTCACAGCTCCAACCTACGTGAACTCCTCCGCCCTAATCGATTCCTTTTCCACAAAACACATTGCCCAAACGCTAATTATTCTGCCCAATTAGTAATTATGCAATTCCAGAGGTTTCATCCAAACATTTTCTGTAAAACCCCGTAAAGACCAATGTTTCGGGAGAAAATTGCTGTAAAAACAAGAACTGTTTTGTTGTAAAGCAAAGCAGTGATGCGGATGGGTGTGTTGAGGGACTCACGGTTTACCTCCTTTTTGTCAGCCCCCAATGTGACCTGATTGGCAAGAGGGAGTGCAGTGGCAGTGGCAGCAACTTCACCAAAGCTGTCCTCGCCTCGGCTCTGAATTTGCCTCAAGCCTTCTTCGCTAACAACACTCCTCTTACGTAACTTTGGCTAATGTTCACAGTGCGAGGATCCTTCTTTTGTGCTGTATGTTCTACCACACTACTCGCTTGTAAACTCTGCTACAAGACTCCCTTCCTCGCCTTTACCATCGTATCTAAAACTCGTACTCGCCTAACTTTTCTGCCTAGTGTTTGTTGCCTTTACATCCTGTACATGTACTTCTGTTTCTATATGCATACACACAGAATACACACTACCTTTTATATCTCTTCTGTAGGAAGGGCAAAATACAAATCTCTATTTCTTCTTGGAAATTGACTCTCCTCTATTCTTAGAGCCTCCTTCGCTTCATACACACATACAAATACACACGCTGCAATACAGATTTGGTCGGGGTTCACAGTTCGATGTAAGGAATTGCTACACACAACACCGGGTATTATTACTATTCTATGAATTGTGATATGATCCATTTACAATATGCATATAATCATCTCATCATGTAATGTAGCACGTACAATGCTATAATATTTCTTGCATTTCATACATGCAGTACTCACATTCAGTTCACCCTCTGTTTATTGCTTTTCATGGCTTCCAGCAATATTCCCAATTTCCCAACTTCTACACGATTATTGCGACAGTCTGGGAATTTTGTGCATAATTGACATTCTATTGTATATATTTTATTGTATGTTTGCTCTTGAATGTACAGCAAAATGTTTAGGTATGTATATAATGATTATGTAATAAGATCATGCAATGAATAATTTAATGATTTTCCGTGTTTACACTTAAACATACAATCTGCTACTCAAATGCGTGCACGTTAGTCATTGTTCCTAAATTGGGAATCCAGTTGACGTTATGCGAAATGTGAGAGCTGGTGCAGTCGAGAGTCGAGAGGCTGTTCTGAAGGGAGAAGAAGGAGGAAGTCCGCGGATTCCAGGAGGAGAGGACGGTAGAGAAATAGATGAACACGGCGTGGTAGAGACAGCCAGACAGTTGTGTTATGCTCTCCTTATTCTGTCTCCGCATTGTGTAATGTGTAATTCAATTTCTAAGCTGAAAAATGCAGAAAACAGACAGCAGAAGGTAGGATTGTTATTTGATGTATTGTAAAACCGAAATACATTGTTTTACAGCCATAAAGAGGAGAAAAACGGTTATCGGCAGACAGCCCGATGGATGAGACGGAAGAACGGGAAGGAATTATTCACTTGGTTGCAGAGCACATCCTCATCCAGGCAGAGCATTTCCGGCTGTTGTTTGCCTGGTTGGCAGCCAAGAGCCAATGTACCTACTACTGCTACTACCCTGCAAGTAATAAACTGGTGAGACTGCCAATGCCTGTATTCCAAAGGACGGGCCGACGAAATTCTAAGGCAAGGCAAGTCAAACGACCAGGCAGGCAGAGAGAAGGAAGGAGAGCACTTGATGTACATTTTGCTCCGCGTGTGTCTGTGAAGTCTGTGTGATGTGAATGTGATGATGTGTATATTCCTTGTATTCCCCATTCAATGCTTCACTCTGCTCTCTGTGCGTTACGTTTACATACAACCACCACCAGAACCACCACCACATCCCGTATACTTTCCTAGTCCCGTCCCGCACCATTCTCTTAAAACGGAGGGCATTGCATATTGCATTGCCATTGCCTGACCAAAGAAACACGCCCATTCCTGATCCACCTTATATTTAATCAAGCTGCCTCCCTATTATAACATAACCCTTCCCAACACTCACCGATCTATCTATCAATCTCTATCTCACCCAGCCACCACCATCAACTTCTGTCGCAATTAGTCCCTTCCAATTAGCAATTATAATCTCCTATTCTCAATATCTAAGAGGCAAATCAATCTTAAATCCTGAGATCTAGAAATTCAGCTGGCTAGAGTCAATTTGCCACTGTCACAGTGAAACACAATACATATTCAACTCAATTTTGCCCATGAACAACCCTGAGAACAAGCAATGAAATAATTTTGTAATAAAATGCAGCAGATGTAGTTGAACTACATGTAATACTTTGTCCAGGTTCAGGTATTGCTGAAGGTAGGAACTTATTAAAAAGAATAAGTGTAAGTGAAGGAGCATTTCAACCACTACTCACTGTCATTGCTCAGACTGTAATTATGACATGGGTAGATGGGTATTGTGAGATTGTACGACTGTTTAGGTTGATCGTTTGATGAAAGTCTTCGTTTGATATTCTTCATTATTAATCGTTAGTTAATTATCGTCACACACATCTGATTGCATCTCCATACTCCATACATATGCACCACACTATTAATGAGCATCTAAAAGAGGCTTCTGTGCATTTTCATGATCAGTCTACCACACTTCAATTTGATTGATTTGTTATGAAACTATATCACTGGAATAACATTAATCAGAAATAGCATCATGTAGTGTTGCTGCAAAACTAATTTTTGAAAAGCCTTCAGTTTGTTATACACCATTTACAGTCGACTTCCCGTATCAGTATGCTTGTTCATGTAGGTATGTGTATCATTCCTTAGATTGTTACAAGATTTCATGTCTCAACTTCAAATCAAACTACTAATAACAATAACTGTATCTTTTTTTCAGGGGTACGGAATATTGTAGGGATAGAGGGATATATCCCCTCTCGGGCTCCAAAATTGGTTTTCATTTCAGTTTGTGCGTACTATAAAGAATAGAACTGGTTATTGCCACCTAAAAATTGTTGTCTATATACAAAATGTATACATTTTAATCATTTTCATATTTTGCATGATTAATACAAATAGAAAAGTTCATATTGTACTGAATGTACTAAACAGTTCAGTGTAAACCGTTGCTTTAACTGTGTTGTTTAACTGTGTTAATGAAAGTTAACTACTGATTCTGATTTGTATTGGATGTCCTGATTTTGTCAAGTTAATAAAGCCAAACATTGATCATTTAGAAAGCCTACAAGCGAAAAGAATTATTAAACTACATTTTATAAAAATCGCATTATTTTAATCGTTTTTCACTGTTTTTGATTCTGGGGGACCGCAAGAAGTCCAAAAATGTCATCCCCGAGACATCCCTGTATCTATTTTAGTTCCATTTATTCCCCTAAAAATGGGTTTTTGAACTCCCGGGAGCTTGCGGTGTAGATCCCCTGTACATCCCCGCTCGGACGCCCTAGCGCTTTCAGCTCTCCCCTCGAACAAAATTGCGATCCCTGGTTTTTCTTAATGCTAACCTGAAGAAAACTGTGAAATTCTAAGAGATATAAAAAATAAAAATATTTGGGTACTTGGAGTGTAAAATGAAAACATTCCCATGTATAAAACAGAAAAAATTTGATATACGTACTCGAAATAAATCTTTGTCATCATGCTTAGAAACTTGCAAGTACTAGCGAAGTACCCTTGTATATAATAGCTCCAACTATCACATGTACCCTAAAACAATTACATGTATTACGATTACTTGATAATTTGTAAGTTATAACTGATGATATTTCACCTTAATAACAATTGAATTTTGATAATTTTGATTCTTAATAATACAGAGTAGGCAACTCATTAGGTATAATTGTTTACCTAATATTTACCTTAAACCGGATGTGATGTGAGATAACTTATACCCATCGATCAAGGCCAAGGTTGCTTACCTTGGCCTTGATCGATGACTTATACCTACTACTTACTACTTAGATTAGGTATATTTACTACTTGATATACTATTTCAACTGTTTTGCTATTTTGTGTTGTGCCGTACTATAATTTTTGTTACTATTTTTTATTACATATAATACAGTTTACTTTCATCACCCATTACCATTGAAGTATTGGGAAAATAGGATGATGCATTGGAATTTTTTACTGCACATGACGTATGATTTTGTGCAAAACACGCCCAATTAGTTGATCAGAGGAAGATCTGGTAGAAGTTTGATGTCTAATTCATTGAAACCATTGCAAATATCTTTAGTCAAATTACACATAAATATACATGCAAATGGAAAATCTCCCAAGACAAGCAGTTGGAAGGTTTGATTTTCTTCTGCAAAAAACTCATGTAAGAATTAAAACTTTTTCAAGGATGCTGGGAACCTGAGTTAGTTTTTATGACATGATCTATGAGGTGACATGATCTACTAGCCTTGACTGTGTTCGTACATAACATACCTAATTCGGACTCCGATTCGGATTACCAATTCGGATGATACATAATATGATGTCAAAAACAAGTTGTACCTATTCTATGACAAGTCTGTTACCTATTAATAGATTATGATGAATAAATGTGCTATACACACAACATGCTATACCATTGCAATAATTTACTACGTTTTATTGTTAACTCATTCTATGCAGTTTTCAAGGACATTGATTTGGTTAAGTTATTATATTTTTGTAATTCGCATTACATTTTATTACAATATTCTCCAGATGAAACTTACTGTGCCACTGTAATAAAATATATTATTATTTAGATTAGATCTCACACATAGTCAATTTTTTGAAACAATATTTACCTATATATATACACCTACCTAAGTATATTATTTGCTTATAATATAACATATCTAAATGTCATATGCATGGTCAATGGTGATGTTCACAATATTATGTGATGCTGTGTATATGATGTCATGAATGGTATAATATAAAACGATCCATAATCCAGATTTACGATGACCGCAAAATGATTGATGGGGTTTACAAATGTTTATAAACATGTGATATTTATTGTTACATAATAAATTAATCAATAAGTTTGATTGAGAGCAACCAAGTCGCTTATAAACATTTAAAGCAATCTGGTCTCAACTACAACTTTTCACACACTTGTTCAAATATTCTGTCAGAATTCATTATTAAGTATCGGTTTTCACCGTTACTTTATAAGAATGTGTATGAGTGTGTTTGTGTATGTATGTATGTATGCAATGCAAAGTATGCATTTATTATGTATGTACCTATGTACCTATGTATCATCATTATCATCTCTGTCTGTGGACAAGAATTCTCGATAAGCAGCAAAGGTTACAGAGTATATGTGGCTGTTTGGAGGATAATTGGGACAATGCTTAAGCTTTTACAACTGAGTAAACTCCGTCTAAAGAAATATAAACAAAACAAACCTTTAAGAATTTATATTAACCCTTCACATGCT
>JAQFYB010006247.1:0-12574 GCA_034694085.1 Pogonognathellus longicornis | reverse complement strand
ACTTTATGGACACAAGGGTACAATTAATCGTAATGCACTATGCACGTCCGCATAATATGCAAAAATCTTATTATGTATTGTAGTAATTAATTTTTTAGCCTTGTTGATATGAAAATGAAAGTTTCAAGCGCAATGTTTCCTGGTAAACCAACTAACCAACAGACAAAAATATGACTCAGATTGAGACTGAATCCGACCCCTTATTATGTATGTATAAAATATGCAGAATTTCTTGAATTTTGCGACTAAGCTGAATAATTTTGTGCAATCCACATTTTCATGAAAAACGAATTTACTTCAATTAACTGACTTAAACAAACGATTGTGTACATACATACAAACTTTAAAACCTCTGATACACACGGAAGGAAGATAGTATAGCAAAATGGGAAAGAAAGGAGGTGGGAAAGGTGGTGCGAAAGGTCCCAAGGTAAAGAAAGCGAAGCCTTTAGTGGATGGAATAAAAATCGAGGAAATGTCTAGAGCCCAGCTATATGGTCATTGCAAACGTTTACAGGTGAAATATAGAAACATGAACAAAGTATTCTTAAGGGCAATAAATCAAATTACTGTTTTTTATGTGAAGGATGAAACCCTGAAGGAGTTAGATGAACGAAACAGGTACATGTTGGAGAAAGAAAGATATTATCTTTTATGGCAGTTATGTGGCAGTTATGTATGGAGAGGGTGGATGCACAAAAAGACAAACTGGATCTTTTAAAATCTCACATGGAAGATGTAAATATTTTTAAGCACACGTATTCATATCTGGATACATTGCATACCAACTTACAATTTTTGCTTTAATTTTTACTGCGGTATTTTGAAATTGTAATCCTTCTTGACGATATCTTGTCCCAATAATTATATTTCGAGTTTAGACTATGAAAGAGAAAGATGCTCAAGACGCAGCTTATGATCAGAAACTTCGGTTCCTTAAAGCCGAGCAAAGCAAGAAACTAGGCGAAGTTCGTCTTTTCCACATGGAGAGGATGAAAATGGTGCAAGATGATGCCTGGAATTTGCAAATGATAATGCGCGATTCGCTGTTGGCGAAAAAGAGTGCCATTCGTAAGGCTCAGATGTCTCTGTTTGAAATTCTTCGATGTCTTCATCTACAACATGGAAAAGATTTGAGCGAAATGAGGAGGAAATTCGGAAACGAACTAAGTGTCCTAGAAGCTGCTTACAATCGTCGTCTGCATCTCATAAATGACAGGGAAAACGAAGGTCAAGAAGATGCCTTAACACAACTAATTACAAACAAGGAAGACCAACTTAAGACAATGTTCTACTCACATGAACTTCAAATGAAAGACATGAAAACCTTTTTTAACGAACTGACCCTGAATAATTTGTCGCTAATAGCAAAAATGGAAATTGAGATGAGACAAAGTAAAGAAGGTGAAGTGAGAATGAAGAGACAGCAACAGACTTTGGCACAGGCTTTGGCTGCAGTTGTTGATCCAATCAATGATTCCAATCAGAAAATACAAGAGTGGGAGGAAGCTGATAAAGAATTTGACAAACTAAAGTTGCAGGATGAGTTGAAAGCCCTGAGGAAAACGAAAGCTCAGCTAAAAAGAAAATGCAGATTGATGGAATACGCTAATGAAGCCTTAATTCAAAGAATAGCCATCTCGGAAAAAGAACGCGATGAACTCCGGAGACGTTTTTCTCACGCCATTGTAGATATGCAGAGGAAAACCTCCATGAAACGTTTAGTAATGGCCCTTGAAAGAAAGGCTGCAAGACGGGAAACCGAATTATTTGAATCTGTTTCAAATACTTTGGATCAACCGGAAGAATCAGAAGTGGATCATTACAAAAGCCTTTTGGACCGACGAGATGGTCAGCTTAAAAGTGTGATGGAGGTAAAAGAGGAAATGCAGATTAAACTGTTTAAATATTTTTTGCTAAATATATCAGATCAGGTTGTTGATGCTTTATAACCAGAAATTGAAATTTTAAAATATGACAGCAAGTCGTGGACGCTGCAACTGATCATAAAACAACCTACGATATTTACGCCGCAGCTTATCAAAACAATGTCATCCCCTTTGAAGAAATTGGTTTCCCTTTGTTGACAACTAGAGTAAAACCAAGAGACGACGAAGAAAGACCTATGATGATATACGATACGAATACCACAGCTCCAAAGAAAACCCGACATCGCCATTTGCCTGGTTTGGCGTCAGGAGTAGTACGAGATGAAGGAGGAGGCGGAAGCGTTAGAAGTGGAGATTCTTCAATGACCTCAAGTAAAAACACTTCGGAACTTCCAAGTCAAAAGGGGAAAAATGATAAAACGGAAGCTCCAACAGGTTCAGCTAAATCGGGCAAAGGTGCCAAAGCAGGTGCCCAGCTCAATTCAAGAGCCTCTGTCCCCGTTAACGCTGCAGGGTTTTCCAAAAAATCTTTGACCACTATAAACGATAAAATTGTTGAGCATGTTCGTCGTAGACAAAGCCTTCAAAAAAATTTATTGTCAGATGGAAAAGATGAGAGCGTGAGAAAAAGCCTTTAAAATTGATTCTAAACAAAATGGGGTGTTGCGAAAAGTTCCCCCCCCCCCCATAATAATTTTATCGGTCTGAGCACAAATAATATGAGCTGATAATATCGGTGCAAGTTATTTTGTATAATATTCTATTTGTGAGTAACATATCTGAAAATCCAGTGTTACATCAAAACACAGAAAGAAACTCGGAATTATTATCTGAAATCTCAACTAATATTAAACGTTTTTATTATGTCAGTTGTATACAATTGTAATGAACAATATTTTAAAAGGAAGATATACAGGCAATAAAATATGTAGTTTAATCATGAATACAATACTTTGGGTATTCTGCCTCTGGTAGTATCTTCGTAATGAAATTAGAACATTTCTTGTAATTCTTTTTGAACTTCATAGTGAAATTGAACTGTTTTGGCAAATGCTCCCCAAAAAGAATATTCATAGTAGGGAAGATTGTGTTTCTTGGCCAGCGCTTTCGTTCTTCCAGTAATGTGTTTGTGGTTGAAGTGAGGCATTGTAGGAAAAAGGTGATGTTCGATTTGCGTATTCACATATCCAGTCCACCAATCTGTGTGCCAATTCTGGTGAATATTTAAAGTGTGCAAGAAAGCGAATTCGACCCAATGAAAAGTGGTGGTGTGAACGGGTAGGGTTGTGTGGTTCAAAGACAAGATGACTTGACAATAAAATAAAGAAAGGAAATTTATGACTAGGAATGGTAATATCCCGTATTGGCAAATCCATAAGTAATGAACAAGCATCCAAAATCCATCCAAATAACATCGGTTTTTCCAAACGTATCTGGGATGGTGGTAGAACTGACTACCAATTACAAATAAAGCTGCTGTCAAAGGCACAAGGAACATCTAGAAAGAAAAAGTGATCATTTTTTACAACGGTTGTATTATAGTGAGATGCATTCATACGCGTAGCCAGGGAGGGGAGCACTTGCATCCCCACAATGAATTTAATATCTCAAGAGGTTATTTTGCCATATAAGTTCAAAAACTTGGTAAAAAAACATTTAGGCTGGATTGGTTTTGGCCTACTTGACTCCATTGCTACGAGCTATTATTACAATTATTGTACCACCTCATATTCAGATTTTGTTCTTCCTGAAATCGATTTCTGCATATATAATCTTGCTGTGCACCACCAACTTATGATCCTGGCTACGCGCCTGGATGCATTAATTCACTGATACACTTATATCTATAAAGTGCTTCACAAACTCGCTTCTTAATAATCTGTATGAGGGTTTTTTTTTTTAAATTGTACTGATAATTGGCGAATCAAGTCAAACTTCAAATTAAAACCGACGCTTCTAACATTTTGCAAAATTAAAACAGGAAAACGAGTGCATACCGCTCGGTTTCGCTGGAATAAATTCTGATTACAATAAAAATATCCTTTTCACTAACAAATGATTTTATACAATCTGCAAAATCTGCATGTGAGCCTCTTGAGAAGAAACAAACAATAAATGTCTATATGTACATTAATGGTACTTATACTAAAAATGTTTTTAAAAAATGACCATAGTTCTCTAATAGTTTGTAAGTTTTCACTGTTGTAGAAATACTTATAATTGCTCTTCTAGCATTCTAACCTGATATTTGGCCAGCCATAAAATTTCTTTTTCTGGATCCTTAACTACTCTCACATCACTGACAAAGACGGGCATCAATTCCAAATCTATATCATAATTTAATTTATTAGGCATGGAATGATGACGCTTATGACGCGTGTTCCATACTCGGGCCGAGAGACCAACGCCAACACCTGAAAATCAAGTAGAACAATTAATTGAGAAATAATCAATAAAATGAGAACTAAAATTTGGGATTTTTTTATTTATGAATAATGATATTTACTACTTTTTAAATATTACCAAAAAGTATTGATTGAAAAAATTGATCCAATTTAGGATGTCCCGTAAAGGATCTATGGCCAGCCTCGTGTTCTAGCCAACAACTTCTTCCATGGGCTAGACTCGCCAGAAATAACCCAAATATTTTTAGAGAAATGTTTTCACTGGGAATCAGATAATATCCGAGACCTCCAATACAAAGCATTTCTACAAATCTCAGTGCGTTATGGGTATATGAAGTTTCAAAAAGTCCTTCTTCTTCTAGCTCTTTATAAAGCTTATTAAAATCTTCTGATAGTATTTGTCGCTTTTTCTTTGTTTCCAAATCAAATCCTAAATACGAAGTGACAACAACATTTTGTTAATCAATGACACAAGAATCTTTAGTAACATTTGTTTATATTAAGCATAAAGTGTAGCACTTCTTGTTCCTCACCTTCAAATTCTAAGGCAGGTCGTCTTTTTAATGATTTCATCATTGCATTAACTCTATTCTTGGATCTGTAATGGAATTGTTGTATGGCATGGGTTGCATCTTCCCCCGTGTTTGTGTAATAGTCTATAACGCGGCCTCCTGGGTGTCTTTCGACAAAGTCTGTCACATCGTAATAGTAGTTGTCGATTAAAACTTCTTTTTTCTTAACATGTCTTTTCTCGATTTTTTGTTCTTCCGTTTCATATTTTTTCTCTGGCAATGATTTATCTTGGATTTTCCGATACAAATGGGAAACCATGTTGATTTACTCAAACTGAAAAATTATAAAGAAAAATTATTCAATTCACGTCTCAAAAATTAAGTACGTAAAGTGTACCACCATAGTGCATACCGCTACAATCATTAATCATTGTATTTTATATTACTTTTATGGTCGTCCCTCGGAGTTAGCTTATGAATTTATGAGACAAATATATATTTGCTTACGTACCGTGTACTTAGCAATCAGTATTACTCGGCTGCTCTGACTGAACTAGTAAACTTAAAATTAAGCTGACAATTCGTTGTATATAATTTATACAGAGTTTGTATTAATCCCAATGTACAATTACTAAAAACATTAACTAAGTAATTTGTCCTGTTGTACACTTAGATTGCGACATAAGGAAAACTTGATTAGTTATTTGTTTTATCACTCCCATTCACATAATTCAAGGAATAGGTTTAGAAAAACAATGTGAAATATCTCAATGTGAGAGTTGTTGGTTGTGGATCGTGAAACCTATATTAATAGTACCTAACTTAAATACAACAGTTAAAAAATTAGGATTATTCTCAACTTTTTGCGAATTGCAGTCTCCAGTCTCGATTCTCTCGATTATAATATATACATTATAGATTATAGTATAAAAATTATAGTGAATGCATAGTATGTGAATGATTTTACTACCTTTTTTATCTCCTGGAATTTTACACTCATTAACATTATATTATCACTTAAATAGTTACCTATTCAAAATGGGTAAAATGCAGCCGGAAAAACCTTGAAATTTTTTCAGACGATAAAATTATTGTGCATAATAAAATGACTGTAAGTAAATGTAAACGTAACATTGATACAGGTCACACGTGTCAAGCGGGCTATAAAGTGAGAACGAGTTTAGTGTATATAATTCTATAGGTACACACATAAGTACCTACCAAACGTTACTATGTATGTTTGGCAGGCATGAATTTGTAAAAACCTAGCACTTTCTAATTAAATGCCTAACCAATAGTAATGGAGTATGTACGCTTAGAAAATCTGCTTAAGAAGACTTACCAATTCACTCGGCAAGTTCACATTGAATTCAAAAAACTATTTGTCAGAAGAGTTATGTATTATATGTTATTACAATAATTCAGGTTGCTGTTAGTCAGTTGCACAAGTTGCTGAGAATTTGGTGGGGCATATTGCTATGTAGAATTGTTTGTTATCTGCACAATCCCTATGACTTAATGACGATTAGTCGTAATTGAGTCGTGAATCACTGTTCTTGTTGTCTCACTGTTCACAAACATGACATTATGCATTTCTTAACACAAACAAACTGCAATGCAATGTCCAAAGAGTAACGTGTGTATTTTAATGGACTACAGATATTTGCATGATTCCCACTGACAAATTGCAATTGGCCGAATAGAAATTTTCTTTAGAAAGGGTTTCCTTTACACTTTTGCACCATATTTCACATGAAAAAGGAAGTTGGCTAGTCTTAGTACGTGTTTGGAGTGCAGCGTAGCGATGCAAACGATACAGTTTGAAGCATGAAGTACATTGCCCATCTTCCACGCACACACCTCATCATCACAGCCAACTTGGTCCCTGCTAATGTACTGTGGCGAGCCTAGAAGAACAGATGCAATTTCTTAACAGTATATTAAACCATAATAATCATATTGTAAGAAAAACACTGTTTCCTGTTAGACTGCTCTGCTCTTTAACTTAGTTAGGCTTAAAAAGCTTTAGGTCAAGCCATACATACGTTTTATATTTAATCTTTTGGGAGAGTAGCATCGTTGAATGAGATGAATACCTTACCTGACCCCTCAATTTCTCTGTGAGATTCTGTGTTGTTATGCTATGCATGTACTTTACTCTTCCACCAGTATTAGTAGTCTGGTGTGTTGGTGTTGGGTAGTGTTACAGGGTGCTATAGGATCTCAGATCACACATTATCTTTGTATACATGCAATACATTTTCTCAGCATAGATTCAGCGTAATTACATGAATGAGACTAGAAGCTCACAAAAAGTTGTACCGTACATCTCAAGGTATAGGCACTTGTGCTTTGTGTAATAAAATAAATATTATAAGAATCATTTATAACGGCTGTGTCTGTGTTGTGAATTGAATTGCAAATAGTTTAATACACAGACATGCTACATCACATTTTGATTCAGACTGAGCACATTACTTACAAAAATGCACCTCAGTTAGTTTTACAAAGTAATGCAATAATGGTTTGGTTTGGTGTAAGACCGGTTTCATTCAAGACCTACTTATGCTGATCTCTAAGGGGTTTGGCTTGAAAACTTTGTGCATTTGGGGAGAATGAGTAATGAGTATAAAGAAAAGGTCATGCCTGGCTATAATATTATTTTCAATAGAAGATTACACATAGGTATGTGTTCAATTGAACTGCATCTGCATCGTCTGTCAAGAATATATAACACAGAATACAGCGCTAAATATTTACAAGCGTTTAGTCTTTAGTGAAGTATAATACAGAGATGTATATAAGGAGAGTATTTAAGCAGTAGTAGGCATAGTGCGGCATAAGATGTAAGGGGACATGTGGCTGATAGTCAACGTAAACCAAGTGTAAAAAGTAGACACGTTTTTCTTTGAACAACCTTGTATTTTGCACACAACAACATTATTCTTCATCGATGTACTGAACATGATGGTTGAAATTGAAATACTGGCTTGTTAACATTTTGTAATGAAAAGTGTATCATTTTATTTTTCTTACAGCATTAACAAGAAAACCCAGAATGTTCTTATACTACAATATGCTCGCATACAGAACTATGTACAAACAAACAATGCTGATACAAAACTTGGCAAAATGATGTATTGGAAAAAAAATTTGGAAAAGAGATTTAGTAGATCTCTTTTCCAGAAATATTTACCAATACATGTACTTCACCAGTATAGAATTATATACATAGAAAAAATACACTTTTTTCTCCCAAAAAGTAAGTATGGCGAAACCATTAAAATTCGTATAAACTACACCTCGGAACGCATTGTGTCATCCTATGATTCGGCATGTTTTCATTTAAATCATTTTGAGTACTTTGATGATCTTTTGGAAGCGTATTGCTATTTTCATCATGAGACTCCAGACTGGTAAATTGTTCTTCTGTGGACGTGGGCACTATTTGTACTGCATACGTTTCAGGAAACACTTTTCGTCGCATACATCTCCAAACGCAAATCAAAGCTTTACAAAAATTGAAAACCCCACTTTTTGCAATTTGAAAAATTCCATGATTTTCCATAATGGTTGTTTCCAGTGAATTCTGAAAATCGATAATATGAACATCTCTAGATCTGGCAATAAAAAATTGTTCTGATAAATTGCAGCTACTTGTGTTTCTAGATTCGGAACTGTCGAAATCGGTTGACCACTCCTTGGAGTCGGTGTCCGTTTCAGATTGTTTGCTACATCTCACTTGTAACTTCGGAGGACTGTCCATCCAATTGACATACACTGCATCTAGAGAATCCTTTTGGTCTCTAAACAATTCATCGTTTGTATTTAAAATGGTGCAATGGTAACAACAGCATTTGCCATCACGGAGACACACACTTTTGTGTGTAGAACGGTAATTGGATAATCCCAAAAGCTGAGCTGGAAATAAACCTGAAGGTTTTGTTGACTGATATAATTTTTTCTGAGCTTTTGTCTGAGCCTCAAGTTCGGAAGCCATTGAGCAGTAACTCATCTCTGATATTGACCCGTCCTCCTCCGCCGAATCAACTACACTGGTTTGTGTTCTTTCGATATAAGAATCACTTTCGCTTTCGCTAGTCCAATTATTTCGATCATCTAGAAAAGCTACTTCCTCCAACCCACTTTGATTTGATGAACTGGCCATTTTTACGATGAATATGTCATTGTACTCAAACTACATACATCTGACTTTATAAATGAACTCCAAGTAGGTAAAAACATCAAGCTCGAAAATAATAATTGATTGTTAATTTATTATACACAAACAATGTTTAATAGTAATGATGCAGTAATAACTGAGATAAATAATAGTAACAATCTGGACATTTTACTGTGCAATAATGGAGCATTGTTTTCTAGTAGCGAGGATCGTTGACCTCATTTCCTTTTCCATATTACCTTCCTTGTTATAGTTTGTTGTGCTACCATGACATGACCATGTGAGACTGTTTTATTGGCTAATGTATGTAGTAGTGAAGATTTTCATGAAAAACCGACTTTCGCATGTGCATATCATTTTTACTTCCCGTATGATATCGCGTTTACCAAAGCTTCCTAAGAGGTAAATGTAGTTCTGAGAAGGTTCCTTTTGGCTAAACCTGGAAAATAGTTCAAAGTTTTTCAAGGCAGTTTGAATTTTAATTGTCCATTTGTGTATTTCAAAAATTTCGAGGAAGAAACTCAACATGGAAAAGGTAAATAAATATATAAAAACGATTTTAATATTCTCAATTATTCACTGTAAATGATTTATTTGTTAACTCATTGCTAGTGACAAAAATAATATTGGTAACAATTACAGGAAGACCTGGAGCATGAACATCATGAACGTGATGATAGTCAAGACTTAGAAATACCCTTGGACCCTTTGGATTTTACTGATTTCACTGGCACAGGAAAAATGACAAGAGAAGATGTTTCTGAACAATGGCAGCATCATTTTAGAAAAATCCCAACGAATGAAGAGCTCGATTTGCAATTCTCTGCCTTTGAAACAGACGGTAAGAAATTACACACAATCAAACAATCTATCGTGCTGTATCAGAATTTCAATTTTCAACCTTTTTTTTTAATTTACTTTCATTAACTTTTAATCCATAATCTATATAATTGTACTAAAGCTTTGGATGATTTGATTTATCAAAAAATTAGAAGATGGGAAAATTAATTTCCAAGACTGGTCCAACTTCATGAAGAGTGTTCCTAAAAAGTGTTCTATGAAAGCCGATCTGGTGTGTTTGAAACTCTTTGAATGTTATGATGATGGCAAAAAAGGTTACTTGTCCGAGGAAGATATGCGTCGAGTCCTCAGAGAGTTTGGCAGTGAACCTGGCTCTGATGAAGAGTTACGATCTGAAATAGCAGTCTACGATACCACCCAAACGGGGACCCTTAGTTTCGAAGGTGAGAACATGACAGAACTGTTTAAGACATAAGAGATTAAAGATAATCCTACATATTACATAATTCTAAAACATTGTCTTTCAATTTTTAGATTTCAAAGTAATGATGGTTCCTGTCATGAAAGTGATATGTAAAGACGCTTTGTCTAAAACTAGTTAACATGCAACATGCAGTGTTGTGAATTACGCCAACTTCATGTATCAATTTGTAGGAGAAATCGAAGCTATAAGTGATAAGGTATTCAGTATGCCGTCTACGATACAAAGTATATTTTATAGTAGTGAGAATGTGCAATTGTGCAATGTGCAATCATCAAATAATTATTATGTTTTAGTTTTATACACATGTGTAATATTCAACCTTCATTAATAAAAAAAGTTAACTAATAACTTCAACATGCATTTGTTTTTTCATTGAATTTTACTACATAGATAGATAATAATATTTGGGAAATTAATATTTTTAATTCATATGCTAATTAGGAAGGATACATTTGGAATAATGCTGTTCCAATCCAACGTGTTTGAAACGATGATATTATTACTTCTTTTTGTTAACAAAGTTAACACCTGTTTCAATGTTCTTTTTCAGTTCCGGAATTGCCAATTTAAGTTGATCTTGTTCAAATGCATTGAGTTGACCCATCCCTAAATTCTCCTGCACACCATTTTTCTATGAAAACATTGAACTCGAGTAAGCTTTACAATGTACTGTTAGTTTTTTGTATGATGACAAATCTAATGTTTTTGAATTAATTAATGAACAATATACCCCAAGAACTAACGGAGTAGCGAAATAATCTGTAGCACCACAAACAGACGACTGGACATAAGCACATTCAACAACTTTTTCTCCTTTCAAAGCTTTGAGCATAGATATTGTCAATCTGGCTCCAGCGAAACCCATAGAAAGTGTGGCTGAACCAGCCCCAGCTTTGGCTTCTACGACTTCCGTACCTGCTTCCTTAAAAATTCAGGGAGAATAATACAAAGCCCTTTTTTCATTACAAGAAGAGACGAATGGAAATATTTTTAAATTTTAATTTAAGACCAGAAGTTTTACTTGAATTCGTTTTGTTAGTGCTTTGATTTTGTCAGGTGAGAAATTGATGTTTGGTTTACATTGAGAGAATAATGGAATAATTGTGACACCCGAATGTCCACAAATCACTGGACAATTGACTTCCTTAGGTTGTACTCCCTTATTTAAAAAATACATTTTTGTCCGAATACATTTCACAACCGAGATTATCAATTTTCATAATAGGCATACCGAAAATTAGTAATTATGCAATTTCACGAAAAAATATTTTGCCTATTCTGTTAAATACTTTACCACATGAGTACATCATAATCATGAACAAAATTTGTATGATTGATAATTCAATCTTTTACTTTGCGAAAGGGTGAAAAGAATTTATGTTATAAAAAGAGACTATACCAAAGCCTCTCCTAAGAAAGTGCTGGCTCTGATAACATCCAACGTGGTCACTCCGAAAATTCTCTTCGGATCATACACTTTTGCTTTCTTAAACATCTCCGAAACAATGGGAACCATACTGTTCACCTTAAATATTACATGGAACAGCTTAAAAGACACTGGAGGTACAATTTATCTGATGTTCATAAAAGAAAATTTTAATACTGGATTCGTGATGATCGCAATTAATGCTTTTGGTGCAGCTTCTGCACATCCCTTTGCTAAATCTCTAACAATAGAGGCATTCGTATTGAATAAGTCATCTCTGTTCATTCCTGGTTTTCGAGGAAGACCTGCAGGAATAACAACAATTGCAGCGCCTTTTAAGGCTTCCCGAAGTTGTCCGGGACCATAACCTTGGACTTTAGGACGCGTTGGAATGTGACTCAAATCTGCAGCAACTCCTGGAGAATGAACTATGTCGTACAGGGCTAATTCTGTGATCAAGTCACAATTCTTTAACAACAAGGACAAAGGCTGCCCTATTCCTCCAGAAGCACCAAGAACTGCTACTCGATTTAATCTCTGTTATTGCGCAAGGGAATTCAATTAAAAAAACGCTAGAGCTTCTTTCTTTGTTCACTAAGGCTGAAATGAGTGGATGATTAAACTACAAAGTATGATTTAGTGATTTACCCCGTGAGACGTAGAAAATTGCTTGATTGTAGAACAACCCCTTAAGGATTTCACTACTAGAGTTCTACAAAACATTGTTGCTTATTTATATACACTGAATGTGAGCTATAAAACTTAACTTTTGTATTATACCTTATACTCAAAGTTCAATATTGTTAGAGACAAGCTACTTGATCACGACGACTCGACGAACCTGCAAAAATAATGAGATAGTGCGGAAAACTAA